>CAJNYU010000040.1:67591-109247 GCA_905331475.1 Rotaria socialis
CTATGTGAATATGATTTTTTTAAATTTTAGATGCTGGCCGTTCGTCTTTTTAGTGAAGGTTTTTTTGTGATGTATGCCGCTGTCTTTTCTTCGTTCTCTATTTGTGTCAATAAAAGAAAAGAAGAGACTTTTCACCGAAAGAGCATAAAACGTGTACTCATCCAAGGTTTCATTTGAGTAGATGGCTTTCATGAAGAGAATGGGTAAAAAGAGCGTCTCTGCTATTTTTAACAGTGCGTTAAAATGAATTGAAAAACAAGAGTTAAAATCAACATAATCGAATAGCATGCTTTTTTTTAAAACATGCCTATAGATTTAACTATACATACAAAGCAACCAAGACACTACTAGAATGAAATTACTTATTTCTTCATAAATTAAATTTTTTACTCATATTAAATCAAACTTATGTAAACACACTCATAATACTATTAATTTGTCCGCTTGGGTATTGTCTTCAAAACTGGAGATCTTCTATAGCGATCTTTAATATAATTCGATGTAAAAAATATTTTTCAAATTTTCATTATATGAGACTATAGATTGAAGTTTGAACTACATATAGATTATGGAATGAATATATTGTAAAATTGAGGGCTACCGCTTTGAATATTCGTTCAGAATATATGTTCTTCTGAGGAATAATAGAGCACGTAACATTTTAAGTGAAACCAATGAATTCTTATATAATCTTTCACAATAGTGTCATTAGCATTCAGCTGATAATAAATAATGTTTTTGATATTAAAAGCAATCTCATAAGTTATCTTTATTTATTTCATAAATCTCAGGAGGCGACTTGATTACTCCTGTTTCTCTTTCTCTTATATAACCAAATGAATTATTTATATATTGAATACCATGACCAATATCCAATTCCATTTTGACTGTGAGCTAATAAATACAAAAATAAAAAACAAGATAAATTTCTTTTGAAGCATAGAATGTTTATTCAGTAGTACTAACCAAATATGTGTACTTGTGGTTTAATTAATTTCAATTGCTCATTTAATAATTCAGTTCCAGCCACTAATGAAAAATTCGCTGTCATTGTTCCATTCTTCTATGCGTGGTGTACCTTTTCGACTGTCAAGCCATTTTTGTCGACGAAGAGACATTTCATCGATATATGCTTTCATTAATTTTCTATATTAAGATAAAAGTCGAGTAAATTTAGTAATAATGCTAATCACACATACTTGCTTGTTAAAACATGTGAAAATGTAATGATTTTCGAATTATTTCTATTTTCTTTAAAACTAGATGTTGTGGTACTTCCTGTTTACTTATGAAAAGAAAAATAGAATTTAAAATATACATCTTAGTTTTTCTTACATTAGTCCATTAACATGAATAATAGTCATTCCAGAGTTATAAATCACTTGTGACGTTAAGAGCTGTATTGCATAAATATTTTATTCGGACAGATAAACTTAAGAGTAGTAACATCCGATTTGGTATGTACGCCAAAATGTTTTCGCAAGTTTTCAGTATCTAGAGAAAATCAAATAAATTTATATGAGTAAATAATGATCATAATGCATACTGGAATTTTTCTATAGAATTATCAATATGCAATTCTTCATCTTCTCTACCGGATCGTGTCCATAATTCATGATTACCCGGACAATAATAAACATCTCTAAAATTGAGGGATGTCATAATATCCACAACTTGGGTATCGAGATGAATACCCAGATCGGATACCCAGTTGCATGGATATCTATGCAGTAAACAAATCTGTATCTATCGATAAATATTGGAATAAAGCTGACTACATGAATACAATAAATTTAAACATAGCATCACGTTTCCTTACTTATAATTATAAAGATACGTATTCCTACAATAGGGTATCCATTTTAGATATCCACTTGCATGGATATCGTGACTGGTATGTCGACGATACCCAGTGTTAGGATATTATGACATCTCTGTTTTGAACCAAAGTTGGTGGTTCTCATCATTCGAAAACGCTCTTATTGAAGAGACACGAAGTAAAGAAACAAAATTCCACAATAAACTAGCATAATATATATGTTGATTTACATTATATATACACAGAGACTGAACACCAACTAGGATGAATCATGTTGAAAGAATAGGGATGTGCCACTACAGTTGAACTGAATATCCAAGTCACACAGCCGCGACTGGAAATGGTGCACCCGAGCTCCGAGAACAAAAACAACAGAACTAGAAACACGCATCCGAAAAATTTTTCTTTAAATTTTTTATTTTTTCTTCATGGTTTATGAAACTCATCGAAGCAATACATGTGGTTATTATAAAAGATTAACAATACTTAAGTCACTTTTTCTGAAGATTTAATCACTTAAGTAACTATTCAAATCAGTCTGAAAATATCCTGATATTTTTTTTAATGTGTGCCCGTTCTAACTTCTTGATTTTGAGACATAGGCTGCTGCGACTCCTGCACTCCGATATATATTCTCTAATCAAAACCTAACAGCAAACACTTTTTTGAAAGTCCTTTTTTCTCTATGCAATATAAAAAGTACTTGCAAATTGAATATCACTCAGAGTGCTACAATCAAGAGGGGGAAAAGTGAGACTTTGAGCTTCAAATTTCTTTTAAGTACGAAGGGAGTAAAAAGGAAGTACAGAAGTCGCGCTTTTTCCCCTTGGCTGCAACACTAAAGCAAAACAATTAAACTATTCCATTGTAATTACTTTCAAAAGTCTTTGAAATTTATTATAGTAGTTGAAAAAATCGCAGACAGCAGAAAAAGTAAATTTTCATCTGTTAGAGAGCACTCTCACAAAATATATTTCTTGTCTTTTCTCATCATCCTATGTGTGCGTGTGCGTTTGTTTTCATCGTAATGCTATCTACTTCTGTACATGGCATCGCCGAAAAGATTTCTCTCTCTCTCTCTCTCATTTGTTCTCTTCTCTTCTCTTGTATTTTCTGATTTGTTCTTTCTGTCACTCTCTAGTATGTTGAACGAAAAATAAATAGTGAAAATGAAATAATAATAAAAAAAACTACTGGTTGGTTAAAGAGAAATAAATTTTCTTTTTTTTACATTTGACTCACTTTACAGCAAGGATCTTTGTATCATCATCTTTCGTTTTTTCTTGTAAAATATAAGAGTGAATCATCACTACGATTGGATGCTTCGAATACCAATTGAATTTTAAGAATAAATGTTCCATCAAAATGATATTTAAAAAAACGTTTCAAATAATTATTTCATCTATAATTAAAACCTTATAATATATCAAAAGCACATTTTATTATTCACACTAATTTCTTGAGTACTGGTTTACATTCAACCAATCAGACATATTGTTTATTTTATTTATTGTCTTTTTCTAAATGAAAAAAAAATCACTTTGCTAGAGCGTTGGTCTCAAAAGATGATTTCACTTTAATTTTTAGATTTGACTACCGATCAAACAATGACATTGTCAAAGAAAGTTGAAAAACCGGAAGGTGCATATATTAAGAAAGGCCGGTATGTAAAATCGCCGTATTGTCATGTTTCACTTTTTATAACCGTTTCGTGTCTCTATTAGTCTTTATGTAAAAGCAGTATTTACTGGTTTCCGACGTGGTAAACGTAATCAACACGAAAATACTGCTTTACTCAAACTTGATGGTGTCAATAATCGACGAGAAACTAATTTTTACTTAGGTAAACGTTGTGCTTATGTATACAAGGCTAAAAAGTAAGTGTGCATTGTTTTAAAATGAAACATTTTACATCGATCTTTTCTTTCTGTCTTTTTAAGCAAGACTTTAGTACCTGGCCAAAAACGTTTAAATCGTGTTCGTATTCTTTGGGGTAAAGTTACCCGTGCACATGGTAAAAGTGGTGGTGTACGAGCTAAATTCCGTCGTAATCTACCACCAAAAGCTATCGGACGACGAATTCGAATTGTATGTATTAAACTTGTTTATTTATTTGTTATTAATTCTAGCTTGTATCATTTTAGATGCTTTATCCTTCGCGAATCTAAATATCAAAGCGATTACCGATCGGAATGGTTAACATTCATCGACTCGACAAATTTGTTATTGTTTTCATCATCAAAATTTGTTTTGAGTCGAAAAGAATAAAAAAGATAAAACAAAAATAAAAAAATCTATATATTTAGTTTTTTTCTGTTTGTTGATCATCGAAAAATGAAATTATTCACAGCGAAAATATTCGTATATATCTTGATTTTTGAAATGCTCATTGAAATATTAGTTCTTTCATTATACTCAACGAATTGACAGTAAATTAAATCTTGCTAATAGAACTCTCTTTTATGAATAATATTTGAGAAATTACGAAACTAAAATGAATGTTGAATCGAAAATTTTCGAATATCATTGCTAAGTTGTCATTAGCAGTTTTATTGCATGCAAAGTATTCTATATAATCGTTTATTAAGCGAACAGTGATTTCGTACTAATTTCTATTTCTTATATATCTGACAATTTTTATTAACAACAATAAGAAAAAAATAAATCAATTACATAATATATTCAACAACTATCTGTAAATTTTCGATGACAAATCGATACACCATGTTCATCATATTCTCGTTTAGTCACACAATAATTTGCATAATCAGATGAATTTGTTAAATTCACTCCGGAATCTAATGCATGTGTTATTGGACTAAAGAAAACAAAAAGTCGATTGTTGTTGTAGATCGATAAATAGGAAATATTTATTTTTTTACTTCTCTGGCAGTGTTATTCGAAGTGGATAATCATCATTAATCATAGAACGTAATTCATTTTCTCTGAAAGAAAATAATATATTGAGCTTTAATAAATCAATAGGCAAATATTTAACTTACAAACGTTCTTTAAAATTTGGAAATAAGCAATTGCCACCAGTTAATAAAATATTATTGTACATACTTGGTCGAATATCTAAGTTTAAGAGTATTTCTTATTATTAGATGCATGAGTAATCACGTCGGTAATGTGAGATTTTATATTTCCGAGCATTGTTGATTTTGTTTTTACAGTACTAGCAACTCATCTGTTTTTTGTATCTATTTACAATAATCCTGCAATATGTTACTGACTGACCGAAAATGACTCTAACTAAGTATACTTATTCATTAACATACGTTCAGGTAATTCTTCAACAGAATTATAAATAGATTCAGCGATTCCAGCTTGATCAATACCAATCGTTGATGGTCGAAAAAGTATTTCGGGAATAGTAAAACGTTCAACGTTCATTCGCACAATCTAAGAAGAAGAAATTTCCGTTCAGTTCTCTCAATGAAATATTTAATGCAATTACCTGTTGTTGCTTTGTTGAACTCTTTTTTGAACCATCTGCATTGTAAATATTAGATGTTGAAACTGATGGAGTCTGAAAATAACCTTGTTTGATTTCATTATAATCAGGTAAGATATAGTCAATAGCATGTGGATTTTCACCTAATGGTAAGCTGAAATCAAATGAAATTAATTTCGTATTGTGACTATAACAGATAGTAGTCAGACATTCAAAGAAAATATTCGACACTGTTCAGAACTGCTGGAATAGTGTTCGAAGGTAAATCTGTTGTTTCGAGCTCCGATTCATGATTTAATAAATTTCTCACTGTAAATTTGGGCTATTCATAGCAAATCATTTATTTTTAAAAATAATATCTTATATCAATACCTCGGTTCATAATGTAAATTCTGAAACCAGCAGACTGCGTAAAAATCTATTTTCTCTTGAGGAAAGATCAGTGTCATTCACTGAAAGAATCTATTAATAAATATCATACCGTGCTTTTCTCATGTCTTCTTGAAAATCCAATGAAACGAAGCATACATTTTCTTTCAATTCATTAATAATATATGTTTCATTCATGACTAATAGTTGCCTAAAGTTGAAAATACAATATCACTTATATCAAAGACCTATTTATTCAACCATATTCTTACCGATAGGAAATAACACTTTTTAGTTGATTTGTTAATAATTTCCCACCAACATCAATTCTTCAATGTAGAAAATGTCATCATCGAAATATTTCGTATATGAATTTCTATTTACCTTGTCATACCCTCAAGTAATTTTCTGCCTTGATGAAATGGAACAATGTGTGTAAATGAAAAACCAGAATCAACAACAAGCACATAATTAGATTTTGTATCGTTTTCATACTGATATGCACTTAATGTAGCAGCTGAAAATATAGATAATTTGAATGATTGCTATTCTTTTATATCTTTATCATAGAAATAATCTTACGATCATATCGTGCAAATGATGCAACTTCATATTCTTCGAAAAATATTTGATCCATTGTTTCTCGAATAAAGTTTAAATTCATATATGGCTCTGTCATTAATAAACCTGTTGATTTGAATGGTATCTAAAAAAGATTATGTTTTGTTTAATAAAACAAACAACTAGCTTTTACTTTGCCAAATAGATGATCCCACACTTGTTTTTGAATATTCCAATCGACTAAATAGCCCTTCAAATAAAAACAAAAATTAAAGTACATGTGCTAATTGCTGAATGCATTGATTGCGTTTACTTTTTGCAATGGTAATTGATAATAGAGACTTGTTTTATTTGGACATTCATTGTCAATTTGATCAGCAATGAAAGTACGGCGCGGATAAAATTTCGATTTCATTACGCAATTCGGAACAATTCTATGTTGAAAATTTGATTATAAAAAAAATTAAATTACTTATAGAAATCACTCGAACCTTGGATTATCTGTCGTATTCATTGTTGATTTCGACATATATGCTCCATTATCAATAACAAAAATTGGTTTAGTAGCCATTGAACTAAACTAAAGCACATAGATTTATACCACAACTTTTTATTTAAATATTTTATCAATATTTTGAGTTTATATATTTGAATAAACATACACAAAATAACAAGGAAAAAACACAAACAAACTGTTCAATTAAAACAATAAGATCAACTTGTCAATCTTTGGGATATTGCTCTTGTAGCCACGGTTGCATTATATATTGAACACCATCAAAGTGAGTAAAATATTCGCTCCATTGGGCATTGACGATCTAAAGCAGAAGAAAAAACATCATAGCAGATATTTAATTAAAACTTGAGACGTAAAAGTTCAGTGAGTGGCTCATTACTTTTGAGTGGAGACAATATGAATTACTTCAGTTCGATATAGCATCGAACAAATTTAGTTTTCGGGGTTTATTACTGCTGAGATGCTGTATTTTTACAGTATGCTTCATGTCAATGCTCCAAGGTGCCTCAGGAAAATAAGGAAAGCTTCGACTTGAGACAGATTCTCATGTAAGTAATTCATTGTCAAAGTTTCAAGTCTTATAATTGAGTCATTTTCTGACATCAGAGTTTTATATCTGTTGATATTTTATGAGCAATATAAAAAACAATAAGATTGCAATGTAACTGTTTCTCACGATAGGATCAAGGAAACAATTTGGAATCTTCACATTATAAACTCATTAGAATTGACACGATAGACTCGATGCAAATGTGAGTAATAGAACGTGAAATCTTTCATGTTACTATCTGCTCGTTTTTGTTCAAAGTATTATTTTTCTGTTCAAATTAATGTTCAATCAACAAACCTTTGTATGTTTGATAACTTCAATATGTTCTTGTGGTATATAAGTTTTATGAGCATGTCGATCTCTTGTATCAAGTAATACTGAGTAATTGGGTTGTTTTCTATATTCCTAGATAGTTAAAAAAAATGATTCTCTTTTATGAAAATTGATTAGTCTAGATTAACTGGATGATCTTGATGGTGTTCATCGAGCCATTGGTCTGGCGCAGAAGCTATTTCATCCCAACCAATAATTACGGCACGATAACCATAGAGTTTATGTCGAATAACTTGACCAACTCGATATTGAACATATTCAGATCGATAGGATCGAATCGCTGGTGATGCTATAGTGAAGAAAATGGCATCATGATTCATAAATCATAACAAAAAAACAAGTAAATTACTCGCAAAATATCCATATTTTTCTCTGACATGGTAAACTTCTGTAGCAGGAGACTCAATCCCACGTCTCCATGTACGCCTATGTAAAAGTGGGTTAAATCCAAGTGGCACTTCAATAACAAAACTAATGAACCAATTAAACCATGTACTTGGAGATAAATAATGAAACATTTGATTAATTTGATTTGTAATTCTAGAAAATGGAAAGTATCAATTCAAAATATCTACCCCTAATAAAAGAAAGGATAGTACTTATTCATCGCTTGGGCTTGTTCAATATCTTTGGAAGACCATTTCATTAATATGAAATATTGTAACGGCACAGCTAGTAAAAGTAAACCGAATTGAAAAAGTGCAAGACGATCCATTTTACATCTATGATACAGGCCTTATATTTCTTTTCAGTTAAAATAATCTGAAAGAAAATCGAAAATCTCATTAATTTTTTGTTTTCAAGGCATAAGTCTTTTTTAAAATAAAATGTGCGTATTATTCATCTAAATGTTTCTCCAAACACTTTGGATGAACAAAGTTCATCGCAATAATATCATCTGTAAGTTGATCTAACAAAAGTTGTCCACATAAATTGCATCGAATAAATGAAGATTGTTTTTCATTTTTAATTACGAATTCTTTTTGATATATCCAACATATATTACAATAATGTTTAGTATGATTCAATGTTTGATAAATATCAAATCGAGTAAAAGTCTTGTGACAGCGGACACATTGTTTAATATTTATATTATCAATGCCACTCCAATCCTTTTGACAACATGTCAAAGACGTATTTAAATCAGATTTTTTCTAAATAGAAATCATGTAATAAAACGAAAATATCATAAATTCGTGATTATGATTTTGTTCAAAGTAAATTCTTTATTTTTTCGTAACTCTATAGAATGTGTCGAGTTACTTACAGAAGAAAAAAAAACTTGAACAATGTTTCTCCAAGAGAAAATCAGATTTAAACAAAATTGTAAAATTCGACAAATACTGAAATATATAAAAAGGATAAAATCTCTGGATGCTCGATATAATGTGCGAAATTTTTACAATATTATTTTATTGCTGAACAAATTGAATGTTTTTACGATTATTTCATGCTATATCAAAAACAAAAGAATTCTAAGCCATTATCTACGTGAACATTTCTGACGCACTTCAATTTTTACAGGCATTTCTGTGTGTTCGTTTGTAACTTTAAAAAAATACATACACAACCATTCAGTTTTCTGATATCAATGACATCGTGACCATAACAGGATCCATGATAATTGTCATCATCGGTTTTTAAATCAATTTCTTGATGGTCAACTTTATATCGATGCGTAAAACGTTCAAATAATAATTGACCATAATCGTGTACATCGGCTTTATTAAATCTGAAAAAATAAAATAAAAACGTTTCATAACACAAAAAAAGAACTTTTTGGCAAAATAAATACGATCTGTATGAATTTGTTTTATTACTTTTTTCTTTCACGAAAGTTTCTTCTTCTAATGGATGTTTTGTTAAAATGTTCAATCTACATTGATCGCATAGAACTTGATCAAAACGAAATTTTCCAGAATAATAAATCATATTAAAAAAATTTTTATCGTCTTTCAAAAATTTTCTCTGACATTTTATGCATTGTAAACATGTTGGATGATAATACATATACGTCCTAGTGCCAATATCACTATAACGAAGAACTAATGCACCAAATAGAAAAGCTTGTTGGCAAATACAACATTGATTCGTAGAGACAATACGGTTCGATGGATAAATATTCGAAATCATAATTTATGAAAAGAAAAACTTCTTCCATTTCCCGCTTTGTTTTTCATTTAAATAAACACTTAGTTTTACATAGTATTTATTAATTCTTCTATCTAAATTAGACATCCTAGGAAAAAACACTTTTAATTTAAAATACAAAAGATTACTTACTGAAAAGAATATCTGCCATTACAATAGTTTGTTTTAATATTGATTCGGAAATATTTTCCATGATTTTCAGAATTCGACACAAACAATGAAATCAAAAGTAATTATTGATCTATGTATATATTTGAAATGCATTTCTATTTATTGTCATCGACAAGAACAAGATTAATATTTGAATTGATGATGATACAGAAATCTAAAATGATGGATCATTTATTTATCTATTTGATTTTCAACATTTTTTATCTTTCTTAGTTCGGTTTGATGATGAATATTACGTGTTACATGATATAAAAGGTTTCCAAAGAAGAACTCTATAATTGCTGACGACATTTAATCCTTGTTAAATATTAATTTAAATCTTTACATGATGATATTTACTCTATATAGATTGACTTGTCTCTTGATTACTCTCACTCTACTCAATAGTGAAGAAACGATCTATATTGCAAATAATTATCTATAATGTACTTAGCTATCATCGACACCTCAAAACGAATATATTTGTTTTTAACAATCAACGACTCATGAGTTTAATTAGAATTGTTTTTGTTGAAAGTTTTAGCTCTCATATATCATTTAGTTTTGGTAATCAATCTACTCGTAGTTATTTACATAGGGGAAAAAAATTTTTAATTTATTTGAATAATTACCAAGATGGTTGTGTTCTATGCCAACAAAATCGTTTGTAACAATTTTTTTCAAACTATCAGTTTCAGATATATGCACACGTTGGAGAAGATATTGAAGTATGTAGTCATAGATAAATTGTATTCTAATCACATTTAATGTTTAAATTATTTTTCGACGATATTAATATACGATTGAGAATAATTAACATATATTCATATTACGTGAATAGGATGTGTATTACTACTATCATAAAAATCTCATTTTAATTTATCAAGTAAGGTTTTGACAAATAAACAAACCACAATAATAAATTTCGAATAATTTGTATGGATTGTCAATTAGAAGTCTGTTAAAACAGACTCAAATTTTAAGGAAAAATGATACAAAATTGGTAACAAAAATTTAGCAATGCTAATATATATCGCTATTAAGTTTGCTATTTTCCATAATAATTTTCTATATTCAATTAATGATGGTACAGTTTCAAGAAATGACATATTTATTTGATAGTGATCAACAAGCACAATGATTTATCGTGTTTTCGTACCAATGAGTGATATGCTCGTGGTTACTAAATAGGCGACCTCTATCACCTAACACATATATGGAAGATACAGATCGAGTTAGTTTTGATACGGAAAATTCGATATCAATATATTCTATAGAACATTTTAATCCATGAGATTGAACAATTCATTACTAGAGTATACGTTCTTTTATCTATATTGTTCTTTTATTCATAAAAATATTGATTATTACGTATTTAACAATAGACTAATTAAAATAATTGCGCATCATACTGTTACTTCATCTGTCTAGTTCACGCTTGGTTGCTCTACTGTGTCACTGATTCTTTACACACCATGCGATCGAAAAGCTTAACTATTCATTGGAAAAAATTTTTGAGTTCAAGATAAAACCCCTCGGAAATCAAGAATTTATTTAGTCGCTGTTTTCATCTCATGACATTCTTTGTAATCTTAAATTCAAGCAATAATAAATTGTTCAGCAATAGTTCGTAGAAGGAATTCGGGAATATTAGATTTTGTATCTTTGCATATTATTAGTACTGTTTGTTTAATATGTAAAACTAGTATACATTCGATAAGCACATGGCTAGAATTTTATAAAACTCTAATGTTTACTAATAGATCATAGGTTGACTACCAAGAAGCATAAACAAGAAAAGCCTAAAAAGTCTGCCTATTAAACTTGTTTAAAGCTGTCCATTGAATGTTACTTTGATTTGTTGTATGTTGTTCTACTTCTGAACGATTCGGTAGGTGGATCAGTCCGTTTTCACTAGATTGACATTCAACGCTGGTGACACTAGATACTCACAATATGAGTGTCGCGATGTCCAAGGTGTTTCTGGTAATAGAACAAAAATGTATGAATTCTTCTCTGTTGCAGTATGACGTCAATGATTTGACGACTTTTCAAGGAATGTTCTATAGAAATTTTATCTTTATACATCCTTGTGTGAAAAGAAGAGTACCCTCTGATAAAAGCTATAAATAAAATAGTAAGAAAAATAATCTAGATGTTGATTCTGCATTTGAAAATTCGATTCTATAACTAATTGTCACCCATGGTCAACTATATATGGCGATAGAAAATAATTGAGCACCATCGTACAGTAAAGAAATGTTTTTTAAGCCATAAAATATTTTCTCTGTATTGCTTGTGAACTCTATAGTTTTTATCTCAGTTTTATTAGAGGTAATTTTTCTGTGTTTCAGACAGAGTATCTCTTACCGAGTAATTCGATAAGAATGACACAAAAAAAAACAAGAAAATATTATCTCATGCAGGTGGAGCGTTGCAAAAGAAATGAACATCGTTGATAAGAACAACATGAGTTAAGAAGATTTTGTTCTTGTATTCATTCTCAAAAAATGATTTAAATATAAATAACAGTTCTATGGCATCATTTTATAAATATATATATACTTTTTCAAAAACAATATGCATTCATTATAAAACAAAATAATTAGCAACATCAGCCTTGCATAAACTTTGTTGTAAAAAGTCTTCAATGATGACCGTGATGACCGTGATGACCATGATGACCATGATGACCATGATGATGATGATCAAATGATGGTGGTGGTGGTGGTGGGCAATATGGAGACACTGATGGTGGTGGACAGTACTGTGGCACTGAAGGTGGATAATATTGTGGCACTGGTGGTGGTATATGATGATGTGGAAATTGAGTAGGCGCTGGATAATGAGGTGGATGATGAGGATAATGATGAGGATGATGATGGTGGTGTGAATGTTCGTGACCCATTCCGCTCAGATGTTAAGCTGGTTACACTGTTGTAGTGAAGATTAGTTAATAGAAACTGAAACGAATGAAGAAATTCAAGAAGACATGCATGTTATATACTCCAGGGTGTCATTGCATAAATGTTTAGCCTAACTGACTCATTTTCTCGCACGATAAGAAATGAGTTAAACAATTTAAGTTTTAATTGCACATGACAGGGTACTTAGATTAGAGTAAAAAAATAGATAACAGCAATGTTTCGATTTCTTACGTTGACAAAAACACATCCATAGAGGAAAGATGAGAATCATATATTTTTCATGAATAAATCATTAGCTGTTATTCATTGACTGACGCATTTAAATTGTTTATTTTTTCGTAGCATAATTTTCGCATTGAAATTCAAACTAGAAACACTGAGAAGAACCTTAATTTCAATAGTTAAATCCGTTTATGTTTTGTTTGTAATACAAAATCTGAAGGTATGAAACATTTTTTCGTAATGAATTATGATGATATATCAATAATTTCCATTGTAAATGATAAGAATACATTTTTTTTACGCTTAAAATAATACAAAAGTGATTATTTTAACAAATTTTTCTATTTCTAAAATTTCATTTAAATCTATAAGCTAAGTAACAATTGAATGGATATCAAAACTAAGGCTTCGAGCAGAACAACTGCTTTACTCGTATTGTATAAAATGGATTGACATGAAAGTCACTAAATTACGATGATTATGAATGGGCCTTGATTGATGAAGTAGGAATTTCATTATAAAGCAGTTGTTTCTTGAAACTCGTACTGCTCAGGTTCAAACCATATGTTTAAAAAAGATGAATATTTATGCAAAATAAAATTCTTTTGTTAAATATACAAAGAATTTGATCCAGAATATATTAGAACTATTCCACATCATAAAACTCAATGAATAATAAATGTAAATCTTCAATATGATACTACATTGCATTTCCATACAATCAAACTTCTGCGACAGAAGTTCTGCCATCGGTTTCCTTTTTCTTGAAAGAACTCAGTTAAATTCCTTTGTTGTTTCATGAAATAATATTACATAGAAGATCACACTGCTAATGACCGTAATGTTGCTGCTCAGAGAAAAACTCAAACCTACGTAGAATATGTGTGTAGCCTTTGAAAGTAGTGATAATCATAAGTATTGGTGAAAACAGTTTAAACTGAAGAAGAAACAACAACCAATATGAATTTGTTCATATACAGGTCACTAATACAACAAAAAATAATATTCATTGTGCATGTAGTTGACAATATTTTTATTTTAACTAAAATGTTCAATCGCATGATATTTTATGACTTAAAACAGCATGGTAAAAAAAGACAAGACGCATCTTCAGAGAGAGATTTGCATTCTGCGCATGAATCTTTTTCGAAATCTTGACTCAAAAATCAATTGATTTTTATCAATAAAGTTAGCACTTTAGAAATAATTCATCGAACGTTCCATAATGAATGACAATGAGAAATTCTAATTAATGCAAAGAAATCTGTGGAACTACCATTTATTGATATATATATATATATACATAAACATATATAATTACAATTTAATTTATGCAGTAAAACAAACCCAAGCAATACTGTAACTGTCTCATCTCACAAATTTATGTTGTAATCGTTTATTGGTTACCCTGACACCAAATTCTCTATCAAAATGGCAAAAATAAATAAACAGCGAGCCAAATAGAATAATAGTACACAGTTGGAAAAGAAAAAGAAAACAATAGTGATAATAATAATAATAATAATAATTACTACATGGAACCAAAGAAACCCACTGTATGAATAATTAATTGGGTGAAAAATTATTGAGATCATCAAGCATACGTTTTTTCCTTGCCCATTGTATATATTGAGCATATAATGAACGTGCATATGATAGGATTCTTTCACCATTGTGACGACGACGAAAACGATCAAAATATACGGCTATTTCTTGTTCATCAAGATTCATTTGTTTCAATAATAAATTACGATGAGCTAATAGTATCGAGACACAAAGAAAAAGTAAAAATAAATTTTCTTCTTCAAGCCACGTTGTATTATCACTGAGTAAGCGTTGTATCCAATTAGCTGTTGCTGAATATTGTGTCGGTACAGCTGCACTAGCAACTGCGTTTGTCGGAGTAGTCATAGAATCATTACAAGACAGTGTCGATAAATTGTTCATATCAAATTCAGATATTTCACTAAGTGAATATGAGTTTTCTAAACTTTTCCCTCTTGATTTCGCCCACGAAGCATTTAAATTCCTAGTGGTGAAATTATATTCATCATTATCCAAAGTTACATTACTATCGCGTCGTTCATGGTCTTGTAAAGTAGATAATAATTCGTCTCTACTAATATAAGTTAATGATGACGAACGATGTCTATATTTACAAGTGCTCGACTCATCCATGACTGATAAGGGTGGACAACTCAGCGCACGACGTTGTATTTGTTGACTTGCTTCGTTAGATAAATTATCAGAAATCAATGTATCCGATGGTGAAGTTATTAAACATATATCGCTGAGTTGTGGTGGTTCATTATCGATTGGTAATGTTGCCCACATTACTTCAAGTACACGTAAAGCATCATTAAATGGAAATTCACGTTTACATTCGAGTAATAACCATCGATAAGTAAAATAAAGATTGACTAAAAATGATCAAACAAAAAATAATTTTAAATAATTTAATTTGTCAACTCTACAGAATTCTTTAGCTATATAATTTACCTGCATCACAAGATTCAAGAAAATTCCAATAAACAGGATCAATAGCTCTTAGAAGCGTTTTAAGATGATGAAGTTTCGTTGCTATAGCTACACCATCCGTAGCAAAATTGACTTGAATACGTTTCATAAGCGAACAAAAACATACATATGCTAATGATTCTTCGCGCATTACATATAAAATTGTCGAAGCATAATCATTCATCCCTGAAAGTAATCAGAAAAATCAATTTTTACATATAAAAGAAGACATAAGAAACCAGAAAAATTTTCTCTCGATATATTTCAATTTCAGTTGTTTTAGTATAGAAAAATTAAAATTATTTTCCGAAGATAAGGAAGTAGACAAATCTGTTCACACGCTCACTTGTACATCCTTTATAAAACTGACAACATCTTCATTAATGACTAATTGAAATTTATTTATTATTCTTAAATTAAATATTTATCTTAAGTGCTGCTATTCAAATCTCACTGGAGAAGTTAAAAGAAACAGTAATATATTCAAACCTTGGTTATAGGTAACATTTGGATGACTAATACAATAAGTTGTGAGAATATGAAATAGAGATCGGACATTAACAGAACCATAACCAGAATCAGCATAGAAACCAAAGGATCGATCAGTTCGAGAAACATCTTTTTCTATCGTACGCATAATAACTCGAGTATGTTCGTTTTGATGTTGTTCATCTGTCCATCGTTTTTTTAATCTAATAAAATAAAACAACATTCAAAATATATTTCGTCTGCAAATATGATTACGAACTTTCTATATTTAATTTCTACACATTTAAGATAGGCAATACGTTCAAGACCAGTCATATTTGGTGGAAAGATGTTTAACAAATGACGCCATACAACTTTCCGATAGGCTGGTTCAACACCACCTTCAAATATAGCTTGTCGTAACTCATTTATATGTATAAGACGTCCTTCAGGATCAAGAAATCTTTTCATATCACTTTCATTCACTGGTCTTGAATTGTGTCGTTCATTCCCTCCTCCATACATCCAATCTAAAAAATTTATATCATCAATATCGAAGAAAAGCCTTCGAGTCTTACTGATGGCTTTATTCAAAGCTGAAGCTGCTTTTCCAGCTGTTTGATTTACGGTTGCAATAATCGATCGGCTATCAACATTAAACCAACGAATATTTGCATTGAAATCATTTAATCCAATAAAATCCCAATCATCGAGACCTAACAAAAATACAAGAAAACTTTCATTAAACAACAAAATATAATTTAATCTGTTACCTTCTTCTCGAGGAGTTATTTCATATCGTAATCTTAAATATGAACCTGGTTGAACAGTTTGTATTGATGCATCAAGATCCCAATCGGACCAAATAGCCGTTACTTGTTCTCGGCCACTCTTTGTACATTTATGTATGGCGTGTATTGTAAAATCTGATTTAATATCAAATGCTTGAGCAATTAAGCACTGTAACGTTTGATAAGTTGTTAAACGGGGATCAATGCAAAATTTTTTCGATGATCCTACTTCATGACCTTGATCGTTTACATTAATATTCGGTTTCTAGAATTTTTTTAAAGTGAAAAACAAATAATTAAGCCGACAAAAAAACGTTTTCTCACATAAACTTTTATTCTCACAACGTCTGGTTGAGCTGATCCAATAACAGACATGGACGGTAGCGAAGTACTCGCTCGTTTGGCGTTCCAAGTCTGAAAAGATAACTAAATTCAAAAGATTTTAATAAGAAAATTAAAATAAAACAAATAATTACACACGTTAGATTTTTTTCTATTAAAAATATTCCTCTCCATATTGATCTGACCTGAAGTAACACGGTGTCTAGCAAAATTTCATTCTTGTATATTCTTTATTTTATTTTTTCCATTTACCTCTCCTATGCAAATAAACCTTTTGTTTTATAATCGTCATGTGTCTACGCTTAGAATCTCGAATGATAACCAAACTCTAATTTATGGTAGAAAAAAACAAGAATTTCTCTCTTTTGTTTTTGTTCTATGTAGTATACCGCCCTATGTTTAGATGAATGGAACTCTTTTTCTAGCCGTACACTAATCCTCAAAAACAAAAATGAAAAAGAAAAGACAATTATTTTGTGATGCATATACATATATTTCTTTTTGAAACTAAAATATGTAAATAAAAATAAACAAAAAATATTTTCTTAATTCACAGCCAAGCAGATAATTCATTTCGATTAAGTTCAATTGCTTGCACATGTAATAATCGTTTTTGATTATAACCTAACCATTCACTTAATTGACTTTCACTTGGTATCATGGACATAATTAATAAATTTTCATATTGAAAATAAATATGTAAATAATGTAAATGAGAACGCATTTTAATTAAAATAGATTGACCGATTGTATCTAATTGTTCATTAAATGATGAAATAAATTTCATAGAAAATTTTAATGTTTGTAATTTAGGAAATTTAAGACCAATCTCTTTTATATGTACGTCTCTTAAACAACACAAACCGGATATATTTAAATGAAAAATATTTGCACAAAAATCACTTTGATGAAGAATATCATTTAATATCGAACAATTCAAATCGTTGTTAGTGATATCAAGATAACGTAAACATTGAAATTTGTATAAGGGTAAAATATATTTTATTAAATACGATGAACATTGATCACTAATAAAGTGTATATGACGAATATTTGAAATAACTTGTCGAAGAATAGTATTTGATGGAATTGCCATTCGATTAAAATTATATCGAGGTGTATGTATCAATTCTAAGGATGTTAAATTTGTTAAACAATTTATTTGATTACTTGATGGAATTATACTCGGATAATTTGGAAAACATGGATCGAATATTAATCGAGTTAGACTTCGATAATCAGACTAGAACAATAGCAAAAAGTTTTAAATGTTAATTGCAAGATTGTGAAAGATATATTTCCAGAAACTACTTTTTTCTTTCGAATGTCTACAATTTCTTGTCATTAATGGGGTTGTGGCAAATGTAAATAAAGAAAACTTCCATAATTTCATTTATTTGGGAAAATGGACCATACCTTGCTGTCACAAACTATGAGATTAGTCATATCCAACTGTTGTTTTTATTCATTTTCAAGGTTCTGTTGACCTGTGTATCACGTTTGATGATATAACATCATATGATTCACTTGAAAAATAAAACGCATACATATTCAGCCCAAACAATAGCTTGTAAAAACAAAAGAACGTATAATTAATAGATTATTCTATTGCTTATCAACATACGTGATTACACAAGTTTTAAGGTAATGTTCTCGTGTTGAAAAAGTTCTGTGCAGTTTGAGTTATTAAAATTAACACGAGCCGACAGAAGAATACGTCGCATTTGGATCTTTTTCAAAAATAAAAGCTCAACTGTTCTCAACTTAATTTTCATGATTTCTATTGCAGTCTTCTGAAAAAGTAGGACATTTTTCTTTCTTTCTTTATGTTGTTCTAATTGTGTGTTCTCGAATTCTCGAATTCTCGAATTCTCGAAGGAGTTTCACAATAGCTGATTAGTTTTTATTTCATTTCAAAACGCATGATTAAGTAGTACCCATTTTTTCTCAGTCGTATCTTTTATTAGGATATTAAAAAAATATATTTCTACAAATCGATCACTCATTTTTCTTCTCAAATATGAATGATAACTTCTAAGCGGAGGACTTTATAGTCTAAATACTCTTCAGAATAAATATATAAAATGACGGCTTCAACGCGCATTCGAGTTAGTTTATTAGTTGTTTTTACATTCTTATTTGATGAATATATCCCTTGAAAACATCATGCAATTTTTTAATGAACCAACTCAAGATTAATTTATGATAGTAGGAATAATTACAATGACAATAGTATTATATGTAAAAATTTTCTAAGAATAAGATAATAGACTTACACAAACACCTATGATATTTTGATTATTAATTAATGTAATCTTTGATGCACAAAATGGTGATGTATATATGAGTAAAGGAAAACCTTCGCCAAGTGAAAAATTTCGACAATAAGCAATTGTTACATTCGCTTGATGTTGTGTATAAAATTCATTTTGGAAACTTTGTGCCAATATATCAATATCGTAATTTATTATAAGATTACTTGGAATGAATTGTAAAAAGAAATGAATATGGCATTTATCTGCTATATTTGACAGTAATGAACTAAATAATTGGCCATGATAATATTCGAATTGATCATCAATTATGAGAAGAGTCAATTCAGATAATGTATCAACAACAAATGGTGACATGTAAACCCATTGTCGATTATAATTATCTATATACAATTTCAAATGTTTTACATATGATATTATTGTTTGAATGATTGGATTTTGATAACTGACTAGCATTTGATTATAAATTCCACCGTGATCTACTAATAATGTTCTCATCACTGTATTACTACATATCATCAAACAATCAAGTTTATCGTGAGAAAATGTTTTTCTAAAAATAATTTTATCAACGAAAGAATGAACAATAAATGATTGAAGAATGATATCAGGTAAGCAGATGGCTGTGTCAATAATTGGACGAATGTAAATTAATTGTTGTAAATTTTTTAAAAGACATTTCAACTGATAAGAGTCAAGAACGGTTGACAATATAAATTCGATATTTGCCGAACAAGAACCAGTACGAGAATGTTGATTTGTTAATTTGAATGAGTGACAGTGTAATGATATATAATTTGAAACATTTTTAAAAAAACTTGTTATATCTCGACATGTCCATGCTGAAATTTCAACTGTATTTAAACGAAGTTGTTTAGTAAGAGAATTAAAACGTTTATTAAGATACAAAAATGATCTAAGAATATCATCACCACTTAAATAATCGAAGATGATATGAAAAATTTCAGCTGGAAACTCTTCGAATTTTGTACTAGAAAGTAAAAAGTTTAATTGACAAGGAAAAAAAGAGAAAATTTTAGACTTTACAGCTCATTCACACGGTCCATGCTACCCAAGGTATTCATCTAAAAGAAACAAAACAGTAATACAATATTGCCTAGATATAATATAGTTAAATCTTGTAAGATCGAGTCGTAAACTGTTCTTCAAAAAAAAAAAGAAAATGAAAAATTGATGAATTCAAAATAGTGAATAAGTCATGTATTCACCAAAAACATTGATAAAAATTAGTCTGGCATTTTTTATTTATTTTACTTGTTTACCTCAATTAAGAGTAGCATATAACGACTAACTCTGTGTAGGTATAGTCTATTGAAGTACGACGTTCTCCTTACTACTTCCGACTTTGCAAATTAATTTTTATTGGCTACATTCTTAATACGTCTTTTCCCTAAAATGGCCGACAAGTGCTGCATAAAGCTATCAAGAAGTTATTAAATAAAATAAAAACTTCAATAAATTCCAAAGCACTATGCAAACCAACAAATAGAAGATTTTCATTGTGTGATAATCGTTAAAAGCTTTACTTCCATCGTATAAACACCATCTCTTTAATGATGATTCTATTGTTAACAGCTGTTGTTTGTACCGAGTAACATGGAACGTTTAATCGGACGTTAAAACCAAACAGAGACAAGAAAAAGACAAGTTTTGCAATTAGACAGAAAAAAATTTCATTTTTCAAATTTCCGGTTTTTCATGTCAGAAAATTTTCTAAAGAAATTTGGTTATAATGTGCTCAAATGACTTTCTCATGCATATTATTGCTCTTTATGTTATATATGGGATTTTGTAGGATATCAAACTATTCATACTCCCTCAAAAGATTCACACGATTTTTACTGTATTGACATGTATACTCTGCCTACGAAAATAATATTGAAAATCGATAAATATATTACTAAATAAATAGTAAAAGAAGCACACGCATGACAAACAATTAAAATCAATAATTGGTTATTAAATAACAAATCAAAAGACACTTCGTATTCTCTAACATGATCATATGTCATGTGCATTGGTAACTTAAATTAAAACACACATAAACAAAAAGAAAGAACAACAATTAAAAATATTCTTTTTTCCCTTTTTCTACTTTTTCGTTTGAAATTTTTCATATCGATAAATAATTGTCATCAATCGCAATAGTCATTTCGAAATAGACAGAAAGAGTCGAATTGTTTTTCATGTCTTCAAAAAAGAGTATCGACGCTGTTAGAAATGGCTACACGTTGTTTTTTCTTGTCTTCGGCATCCTTTTTTTCTTTTTCAAATTTTTAGATAACAAAATCACGCACGCATTTGCTGAAATTCGTTATTAAAATTTTGTTACATCGGAAAATGATGAAATCTAATTGAAAAAAAGAAATCATTGTTGAAAATCTTATATTTTCTCCCCCAATCCCATCCTCAACGTATTAACATTTCATCTGTTACACAATTTTTTTGTTTTAATTTCCTTTCTTTGTTATTGTTAAAATGGCAAACGAACAAGACAAACTAAATATCGACGGAATAATTCAACGATTACTTGAATGTAATATAACAATGTTTTAGTGTTCGTGATACATAAAAATTTTGAAACATTTTCACTTTAGTTCGCGGAACTAGACCTAATAAAAATGTTCATTTAAATGAAAATGAAGTGCGCGGGTTATGTTTGAAATCGCGCGAAATATTTCTTAGTCAACCAATCCTACTTGAACTTGAAGCACCACTTAAAATATGCGGTATGAAAAAAGTTTATAGAGCGATTTTCGAATATTAAACGCAATTCATTTTTTTTTCTAATTTTTCTAGGCGATATTCATGGTAGGCAAATTGAATACATGTTTTGTTTTCGATAGTTTTCAAGAAGAAAAATATTCGAATTTCTAGGTCAATATTATGATCTGCTTCGTTTATTTGAATATGGGGGATTTCCTCCAGAATCGAACTATTTATTTCTTGGTGATTATGTTGACCGTGGAAAACAATCACTTGAAACAATATGTCTCTTATTAGCTTATAAAGTAACCGCTTATATCATGTTTTCTATTGGAATTTTAAACAATTTATTTGTTTATATTTCTTTTATTTACAGATAAAATATCCTGAAAATTTTTTCCTTCTTCGTGGTAATCATGAATGTGCATCTATTAATCGTATATATGGATTTTATGATGAATGTAAAAGAAGATATAACATAAAATTATGGAAAACATTTACTGATTGTTTTAATTGTCTTCCTGTGGCTGCGATTATTGATGAAAAAATTTTTTGTTGTCATGGCGGCTTAAGTCCAGATTTACAATCTATGGAACAAATACGACGAATAATGAGACCCACTGATGTACCTGATCAAGGTTTACTTTGTGATTTATTATGGTCTGATCCTGATAAAGAAGTAAATGGTTGGGGTGAAAATGATCGTGGAGTATCGTTTACATTTGGAGCAGAAATTGTTTCAAAATTTTTACATAAACATGACCTAGATCTTATATGTCGTGCACATCAGGTTTGTATTTTCATTATTGAAATCGACATTAATATAAACATTTTTCTTTATTAATTAATAAACAATATTTTTATTGTAGGTTGTCGAAGATGGTTATGAATTTTTCGCTAAACGTCAATTAGTTACATTATTTTCAGCACCAAATTATTGTGGTGAATTCGATAATGCCGGAGCCATGATGTCCGTCGATGAAACGCTTATGTGTAGTTTTCAAGTAAAGATATTTTTTTGTTTTGTTCAATATGAGAAACATTTGTTCATGTGTTTTTATCTCTGCATAGATTTTGAAACCATCCGAAAAGAAAACCAAAACACCTATGCCTAATAGTCGTCCAGTCACACCTCCACGAGGCGGTGGAAATGCTAGTGGCAAAGATGCCTTATTAAAAGATGGGAAAAAACCTATGTAAACCTGTGCAACAATCATTTTTACATATTGAATTCAAATCAACACGCACTTATATACACTACTTTTTCAACCTTTGCTTATACTTATTCCCTACCGGTTGCATAATCTTACTTAACTATCAACAACATAGACATCATTCGTCTTTTGTATATAATCAAAATCATCAGTTTTTTTCTTTTGTACGCGTACGCATTTTCTCTTTTGCTCTATAGATATATATATATATATATATATTGATATATTCACTATAACTACTATCAAGCATTCATATTTCTTTTTTTCTTCTTATTGTCATCTTTGTCAGTTGTTTGGTTTTTTTCCTTCTAGTTCAAAAAAAAAATGAAACATTTTCTGTTCGCGTGCATTCGACAAAATAATCAGTCGATTTATTATTTTCTTTTCTTATTCTTGGTTCATATGTATGATTTCTAGATGCGTTTGATGATGGCGATCTCTATGGCTAGACAGTAATAAGCAACGAAAGATGAATGTCTATGCGTCAATTAAATTTCTTTTTTCATTAGAACATGATCTTGTCAGCCAACTTTTTTCCTTCTTCTGTGTGTGACTTCTATTCGAGAAGAATAAAAACAAAAAAGGGATTTAAGTAGTATTTGTTTTTGTTTCTTTTATACTATTCAATGGATCATAATGATGACGAGTATAGATTCCAAAATAGTCTTATTGAATTCATTCAACTTGAGATAATCTCAAAGTGTTCAACAAATAATATATATATATATATTGGTTTGCATTTATTGGAGTAATATGAACTGATAGGATATAATGAAGGTTCAATGAAGATAAAGATTTTAGAAAAATCGAAATCAAGATTATAAAAAAAAATGATATGGTTCAATATATTAATAAGATGAATTCAAATGATTTATAGTTGCTGTCGTTAATATTTTGAACGATATTTTCTTTCGAAGGAATATAATCTTGTTGAAAGAAAATTTCCTGTTTGTTAATTATACAAAAAAAATAGTTTTACTAGTCAATTTCTTGTATGACAATTTACTTTCTATTGATTATTTGGGCAAGAAAGAAACAAGCGAATGGGTGTACCGAGAGTACATACGGGATCAGGGGCGATGAGGATCAAAGTAGGTTAGCGTGAGTGTCTTTTCTATAGTTTCACTCTCGTCCCACACGTTGACGTTCAAATCCATGCTCGCTGTTTATTGACTCGTATGCTTTCTCCGTCTACATAATCAGCGGAAAGTAGATCCTCAGACAAGAAGTCGTCTAATTTGAACATATTATATTTAGTCAATAGACAGGAAATCTGTTAACATCAAGCTGCATACTCGAAACAAATGAAGAGCTAAATATTGAGTGATTCATGAATCTGGGGAAAAATAAAAAATATATAGTTAAAGAATATAAATTGAGTACTTGACAAATTGTCTTCAAGTGTCGACATTTCTATTTTCCTATTTCTTATTTTCTTAAAAGAATGTTTTGCAATAAAATAAAATTCAAGAGAATATACGCAATTAAGTTTATGTTGCTAACAGAAACAATGACATATACTTTTGTAACAAAAGAACAATCAAAATCGTATATAGGTTCGGTTAAGATTTTGATTTAAATAGTAAGAAAAAGAATACATAGTCAAAGTTTAGCTTTTTGTTAGTTTAAAAAAAAGCCAATAAATAGATCATGTGATTGATGACGATATTTTATCATGCTGAGTTACGTATCGTTATTGCAATTCAATATAAAACTGTGAATGCGGAAAATAATATATTCATACTCAAATTGAATTATTTGATGAGAAAATGAATAGAAAATTTCTAATAGAGTCTATCGAACACGAGTCAGCTGCTCGAGTTTTGACCGATTTCAAAATAGCTTCTCGTTACAAAAGAGAAACAAAACTGGAGTCCGCACTCAATCTTTTTATTTTTTAATATGCATAAGAAAATATTATTCAAATTTATTTTAGAATATCATTTTCATTCGTATATATAATCAATGTCTTTCAACGATTGGTTGTCCTCTTCGTCCGTATCTCGCCTACCTTTATCGACAACTAGAAATTTTAATGATGTAAAACAGCAACATCATTATCACTATCATCATCATCATCATTACCATTATCAGCATGCACCGATGACGACAACAACTATAAGTCATCCATCATATAACAATTGTCAACATCAATGCTGTCAACAACACGACAATTCTAACTCATTTACACTTGTACCACCAATGTCCATGATAAATCATCAAATACCATTAAAATATAAAGAAAATTTTCATCAAAATTCAACACTTAAACTGCGTCGTAGTGTTGCTTTATTTCTTCATCTAATCGGTAGTTATTTATGAAAAAAAAAAATAAAGATTCGAAACAATGTCATGTTTTCTTCGATTCTTTAGATAATTCCTCAATATCCGATTTCCTCCAATATGATAAACATTTCCGACATGCTGATAAAGTAAATAAGACTGTTTTTTCTTATAATTTTAAATCGGCATTTTTTTTTAAATCTAGTATCTATTAGCGATGACATTAATCTATTTTTGGCGAGCAAAATTACGTGAACATCATTACACAAAAGATTCGTTTTATTTAGCCTTGTAAGTAATGAATACAATAGATTATTTGTTTTGCGTTTTTTTCTCGACTAGATTTTGATTGTAGAAGTTTATGTTTATCTTAAAAGCATTAGTTATTCTATTTTCCGAAAAATTAGATTAGTACATTGAATGTAAGCTGTCAATTTAAGACATGGCTCACTGCTAGTATTCTTTTGTATTGTACTTGATTTTGTAGAATAGAGAAAAAAAGTTTTTTTTTCTTGGAACGTCAGTCATTATATTGTTCTATTTTCCAGCTACATTCACATGACTTTCGTATCTATTTACATTACTGTCATTGAGAATATCATGCTGTTTCGGGCTACAAATGAGCTCTATATTATTTCACCATTTGAAATCGATTGAAAATTGATATTACATGTTCTAATATAATTGTGTAGATCATTGAGAGACAAATATTTGAATAGTTAGGATATATTTACAGAATTCATGGTAATTGAGAGCAATAGGAAATACAAATGTTACCATTATCTATGTAGTACTTGTTCTATAAAATGATCTATACCATTTTCTTTCATGCACATTTAGATGGTTAGCACATGATTCTGTTGAAGAAGATCTGACAGCAAAGTATGGTTTATTACCATGGGCACTTCAAACAAATGATGGTCGTCCATCGGTTGATTTAAAAAATGATTTTAAAAGATTTTTATCGAAGAAAAACGATCTATGGACTCGTATGGGTTTTCGAGCTCGAGTCACAAAAGATGAATGTGATGAAGTAAGAATTTGCTTGTGTTTGAAATTTTCATTCAAAAACTATGTCTTTTATCATAGATCATGCTTGTTCAGCCAAATCATTGGCTTTGGCAACGAGAACGATCAACAGATTATAATAAAAAAATGGCTTTATTGAATCGAAAACAAAAAAATGGCATATTGAATAGTGAAGACAGTTGTTCATCTACTTTATTGATGTCACCTGTTGATGATACAAAGTAAGTTGAAATTAAAATTTTGTTGGTTTTATCGAAAACTATGGAATGCACTAAAAAATCTTGTTTTTAATTTTGTTTTATTATTTCACCCCATTCGTTAAGGTCAATCATGATTGTCGACGATATGAATCCTGATAATGTTTCTTGGACAAGCGATGATGAAACCGACGAGATAATCATATTGGATTAAATTATTTTTTCTATTTTCTTTATAGGAGAAATATACTTTATTTTTGTGTGTATGTGTGATATTTAGGAACTATGTATTTTCTTTTGTTATTTATTTGGAAAGAAGAAGAGGATATTTTTGAATCAAGTTTATATAAATAAATAAGTAGCATTTAGTTTTTCTTTTTGTTTAGTTCCTTGAATAATCCCAATGGACAATCAGTTCCACTTGATATTTCTGTGGATACAATGGACGATGAAGACTGTTGAAATTTATTATTTTTCTGTTTTGCTTTTTAATTTTTATATTATTTTCAATATTCTTGGTTTCTTTCTTTTTAGTTTAAAAATATTAAGAAAAGTCAAATTTCAGTTTGCAAATGTGTTAATACAAGAATTAAAAATGATCAGTTTCATTTGTATTGAGTATGTTCGTTAAATAATATGTGCGTTATGAGTTTTATTTTTATTTTGTTAATATCTAATGTGTTCAAAATCCCGAGTGGATTTTTAGTATTTTAGTTTATTGAGTTATTACATGTGCTTGTTCAATATATGCGTTCTTGTTATTCACGATGGTTAAAATGTGTTTATTATTTTATGTTTAATAATAGAATATAAAAAGTGTAATGATAAACAAATCTGTTCTGCATGTTTAATTAGTTTAATGATGATATATAAATTGTGTTTTAATGTTCTATTAATAAAATTAATAAAATTAAAAAATAAATAATTGGTTTTGATGTTGCAGTTTCTACAATCATGCCTATTCAATCAGTAATGTATTCATCAATTGAGAGAACTTATAATTTACGATCTTGTGCTTAATTCGACTTTTTTTTTATGTGATTATTTTTTGTGTATTATTTTAAGATAGTCAATATACTGATTGGATTGAGAATACAATAAAAGGAAGTTCGGCTCGATAGATGATGACGATCGTCTAAATAAAGATGAACGTTTATCAAATTAAAGTGCTAGTCATTGATTATCGTAACTGATGCGACGAAAGAATTATCGGAGTGTTATTTTTGTTTAAAGAAAATCTCTGAGACTTCATGCATTTGTCACACATATAAAACAGATATCAGTACGGAATTACGGTTAGATGAATTTATGCTACTGCAATCAAGTAGTATGATGGATGAAAATTAATCATAGGAAAAATATTTTTCGTAGCTTTGAATATGCCAGATTATACTATCGAACTTAAAGATATTTGCCAAATAAGACAATATTATTATTGATAGAGAGAGAGAGAGAGAGAGAACTTATTACTACGTACTGCAATGAAATCGTATAGGAAGATCTCTGATATATGCAAAGATAGGGCAAATAGATATCAAATAAAGAATCAAAAGTCTAACAATCCAATTTCAGAAAAAAACAGCGGATATTGAAACACTTCAGATGAATTCTTCGGAAATGGAAAATTTCCGGATGCGTCCCACTGACTTCCGATAAAATTCCTTGATGCATTCAAAAGTAAGCTATTCTCACATTTTTCGATGAATAACTAATTGGTATCCGACATATTTTTATCCTGAAAATAAAAGTACATCTTTTGCACATTAAAATCGAATGAACTCTATAGTTTCATTCATTTATTTCAATTGATGAAATGCACAACGTAACAATTTCAAATCTATGATTACGTAAATAAATGCATCGTAATTTTGAATCGATTACTTTTTCTTCAGACTTTAATCGCTATGAAGTCACTGATGTCGTCGAAAGTATATTTTATCAAGTGTTAAATTATAGATTACATGCTCTGTTGAATCAAATATCAAATAATATTTATGAGTTGGCCTATCGTTTGACTTGTTTATGAAAAGTATTCCAGATCAAGGCGGTGCCATTCAATACACTTGTATTGGTCATTCTTGAGATAAACTTTTCATTAAAACTACTATAACTTGATGGAAACGATTTACAAGTTCAAATTCTTGTAGAGACTTTAATACATCATCGAAGTATTAGTTACAGACTAAGAAGATTTTCATACTTTTATTAGTTCACTTTAATATCTGTACTAATGAAATTTGCCTGTTTTTATTTAAAAATTTCGATGAACAAAAATAGGCAACATTTATCTATGAATTACAATAAAAAAAAAATATCAATATGTAAAAATGAAATTATGTTTATATTGCTTGCATAGTATCTTAGGAAAAACGTTGGCATGACAAAAACAGAGAAATGCTTTTGAGCATAGAAAATAATTTTGAAATACTTGGAATACAGTTAATTTAAAATGTTCCTAAAATTTTTGAACAACATAAAATAATAAATTAAGAAAAAATTTAATAGAACTATTTTTAGACTTTGTCCTCCTCATTATCAACATAATTGAGCTTTTCACCAAGCTCAGTCTCGTAATATCCGGCTAGGTCAGCATTTTTCTCAGTCATTTCAATATCAGCAGCTGGTGGAACAAGCTGAGAAGCTGTTGAACATGACCATATTGTATAGATAAGTGATGCCGTAAATACAGATAAAACTGATAAACAAATATGATATCCAAATTGTGGCATGTGTGGTAAACAAATAATAAGTGTATAACGAATTAAATCAAAAAGTTGATTGAGTGAATGTTGTGTACCGCCAATACGGCCACGAATTTTTTCTGGAACACGTTCTTGCTGTAACTGACTTACAGTTAAATCAGCAATCCATAAACCTAATAAAAAAAAACAATTAAAATCAAATACAAATGTTTTCTTAAAAAAATTTACCGAATCGATTGAGAGTTATACCAATGACAAGTAACAAGACGGATAATTTGGAATTTGAGCAAGGAAGGTGCATTAAAGTTGATGTAGCATTAGTACTATTCGAGTATGTATCATAATAATGGCATGAAACAGCTGTAAACTTTTCAAATGGAATAAATGATGTTCCATGAACAAATAACGATAATAAGCAAAGAATTAACATTGAGAATTCCGACCAAAAACCAATAACACCGGTACGCACCAAACCTATACGTTTTACAAAAATAGGATAAGCAAGAGTACCAATAATACCAATAATTGATCCTAAGCCATTCAATAAACCCAACAAAACTTCTGATAAACCTTGTTCAATAACATAAGCTAAGAAATAAATTTCACCGTAGAGTAAACATACAAATATTTGTTTTTTGTTTTAAATTCCGAAAAATATTTACCTCGTGTAACAGAATCAAAACTCAAAACAGTCAAATATAGTAATGCAAGTGAAAGCCCTGGTAAAAATACGGATAACGAAGCATATGTTCCTAAACCTTGGAGAGATGAAAAGAACCTTATGAAAATTAAAAAAAAACACATTTTCGTGATAAATAATATTATTTTTCATATCGAAATCTATACTTTCTTATTGGTCCTTCTCTTTTTTCAGCTAATTCTAAATAACAAAAACAAAAATTGTAAATGCGATTATAGAATAATTTATCGAACAAGAAAAGTATAATTTACTTTCGTTCGATTTTGCAGCTGATATTTTATTCGATAAGACATCATGAGCATATCCATAGACTCTTGTATATAATAAAAGTTCAAAACAAAGTGAAACAACATTCCAACCAGCAATCAATACAGCACTAAGCCATCTTGATGTAAATGCCATGACAGCACCGGTTAAAATTGGTGCTAATACACCACTAATAAGATCGATTCGACGAAGCGTTGCATTCGTATCTATTCTGATTAGAAATTCTTTTAAAACACATTTCTAGACAATAAAGAAAGCTCTACTAGCTAAGTTTTGCCGATCAGAACCATATAATGCTACAACCCAATCTTTTGATATTGATACTTTACATGCTACACTAGATAGTGTTGCTATCATACCAATACCAATCAAAATACCTAAAGTAATAAAATAAATATTTTAAGCCGAAAACAAAAAAGAAAAAATTGCTGATGATTTAAATAACCTTGAATTATAAGCATCCAATATGATGGCAACCAAGATTGATTGTATAGAGCAATAACGACTAATACAGCCATAACAGATACAGATAAATTTTGAAAGTATAATGCTTTTCGAAGAGCTGAGAGGAGAAATCAAATAGATACATATATCAACAAACTATCAATATAACTTACCTGGTAAACGTTGATTACGATCTATCCAATCGCCAATGGCTCCTCCAAATAAAATCACAGCTAAATTAAGTGCAACACCATTCAAAGCGACACTTTGAAGATTATTTGGATTGAGAGATATAAAGTAAATGCCAACAGCAAAATTCCACATTCTATCACCCTACAACACGAAGGTATTATCATTACGCTCGAACCATTGAACGATGTTAGTTTTAAGTACAGCAAAAACAAAAGATATTTACCCATGCTGATAAACCCATTGCAATGTAGAGAAATATTTTTGTCTTGTCTAAAAAAATGTTTGCTTGGAATTTTAACGCAAAATAATAAGTCAATTCGGCTAATTACCATATTTTGATTTTGGTTTATCAGTTGTAGCAATTTCCGTGCTAGTGTCGACTGGCTGCTGATCTGTCATAGCTTTCTACAACGCATACACTTATGAATAGTAAAATGATATATTTAGTGCAATTAGAATACAACAATCCCACTTTTACAAAAACAATCATTCGTGCCTACTGATAAGATATTAAGTAAATAGTGCACATGATGTTATATTTTTATTTTAGTTAGAAAAAGAATGATATTGTTCTCTTTTTCTTAAAAAAAACCGACAATATAATCAAAATAGAAAGATGAATGCGCTATCTTCAAGGACAAATGACAATGATGTTAGTACTTGTTTTCAATAGGAATGGAACACAAAAAGGAGTCCATAATTATTCGATTGGATCACTAATTCAGATATATTTTTATTCATTATGAATTTTTTGTTTCTTGTTGACATTGCCATCTTCCTTGTACGTAAATACTCGTATATCGTGATCAATGCCACGTTGTTGAATAAATATTTTGAACATACGTCGAAATGCAGATAGAATTGGTTCATCACTGTAACGAACCAAATCAGGAAATGCTTTTCGGAAATGCATTGTTGCCTCTTCTATCAGATGAAACGAAAAAGACGATATTAATAAAAAAGAAAAAAAATAGTAAATTCTTACCTAAATGATAATGCGGTACTTTAGTAAAGAGATGATGAATTTGATGTGTACCAATGGTATGGATCACGGAATGAACACAACCATAATCACGATCGACAGTTGATAATTGACCTTTCACATTATTCCATTCAGAATCAGCATACCAGGGTACATCACTAGAACAAATTGATGAGAAGATTTTCTAAAAGAACTATCATGGGTACATATTTTGAAAGTCACAAAGCACATCGAGCCTGTAAAACAATGCAGTATTTCCTAGGAGAAACGTTTTACTTCTTCAAAATACTTAAAATTCTCTTTCAAATGTAGAAATATGCATGAACATTTATTAAGATTTCAGAGATATAAAGTAACTCTTAAATTTATTCTTTCAATTTCATTTTTTTTTCTCCTATAACCGTAAACATTTTAAACATGTCAACTAGTGATTCGAATGGAAAATTTAATTGTCAACGACAGGAATCTCAGTCGGTGAAAGTAATGACGACTTGAGCAATAATAGAATTTCTATAATATTAAGATTTTTCAGCTAGTAGAAATTTAAGAGCTACTATTCAAATCTTGAACGTACTACCCAAGCAGACAAACTTTTGGAAAAACGCATTTATACACCCAATCGGGAACCGCGATTGTAAGTCATTAACACTCAGTAATGAAACGCAAGAAACACGTTTTCCCAAAAGTTTGTCTGCTTGGGTAGAAGTTTCATCACTCTAATATCATTTTCAACAGTATGAAGTATTCTTATTAATACTCGATTTCGAAATATTAATCTTTATTCTATTCTCTGTAAAATTTCAAATAAGGTACATTACATTTCTGTATGATGTAACATTGTTATAATAACCATGTACGATGCAAACAGGAACACTGGTATTAAATGATAAGCAACTAAGTTCATGAAACTAAACGAACAGGCATAAAGATACATCGAATAGCACTAAATAAATCAAAATATGTATATTTCAACGAGAAAATCGATTTAATAACATACTATTCCTACATATGCCAAGAGCGAACACGAAACACCAAATAAATTTCGATTATAGAACATCGGTTCAAACTTAGAGAAAATAATAACAGTAATTTATTTCAAATTCGTAAAGAAGATTAAAATTATTTACTGGATTAAAATGGTTAATTGTTCTCGGTGAATAACCATTTATTAAATAATAGAACCAGCCAATGCCAGGAAGCCATGAGAGAATATCATCGATTAATGATGGTTCAAACGGTGCGCCGCGTTGAGGATAAAATATTTCATCTTTATCGATATTACCCGTATTTTTATGATGTTTATTATGAGTAATCTACATTAAAATATAAATTAAACATAATAGTAAGAATAAAAATATTTTCTATTGCCTTCCAGGTATAATATGGTGTCAATATCCAAGTGTGTAAGATCGTGCCTAAATAGAATTTCAGCTGTCTTATTGATAACTTGAATTAAATTCTTACATACCAACAATATCATTTAACAATGGATACATACTAAAGCTAGAATGTCCACAATCATGTCCAAGAACAAAAAGTGATGTATAAAGAGTACCTATGAATAAATTGAATACGAGTAGAATCTTTTTTTTCCAAATACAATAATACAAACCTTGTACACACCAATAAATAGGAAAAAGTAAAAAACCATATTGGAATCTGCTTTGTATTTGATACATCACAATAAATGCCAACACAACATAAATAACATCTTTTACCACATAGCTCATCGATTCACGAACTGTTGGACGAAAACAATGAGCTGGTACTTTAACTTTAATCTCAGATAATGTTGGTAGTCGATGAGGTGGTGCTGATAATGATGCTAAATCTGCTTGTTGGTCATCTGTATTTCCAATACGTGTATTATGTCCACCTTTTCCCATATTTACTTTTTGTTAGCAACTGATCTTAAACACAGAAAAGGACAAAATGAATAAATTTTTCTACTTATCACAAGAAGTCACGCGAGGCTCAGTGCACTGAAAAAAATGCACTCTTATTTTAAAAATTCAGGCCAATATAAAGGTCAATGATGATTCAGAACGGTGCAATAAAAAAGTGTGGAGAGTTTTTCTGCAGTAATACATTCTTGAGCATTACGTGCATCACTAAAAAAGTGACCTTGCTCTATACAAGTGAAAGCATCAATCAGCACTGATCTATAGCAATACATAGATGTCGCTTCAAAAGCATTCATTTTTCACTTTTATGAGCATGCGGTGTCGACGTGAAACGATATGCACGATACTTATTTCGATTTGATGCATTTTGGTTTTTGTGTGGTCGTTAAAAGGTTATATTTTCCTGCTTTATCATTCAGTAGAACACGTAGCACTGACTAAACATGGCACCTAATGGAAAAGATCCTAAAAAAAGTGAATATAGCTTTAGGAAAAAAGATTAATTAAAAAAAATTGTTTTTTTCATTTCAGCCACACAATTTTCACATACGAATCATGATGAGATTTTAGCTGTTTTTAATCGCTACGCTCGTCATGAACATCTCGGTCAACGTTATATGACACCAACTGAATTTTTACAAGATTATTTAGGTTATTTAAAAGGTGATAATATTGACCCAACAACACTAAACATACTTGGATCATTGGTTGATTTAAATAAAAATCATAGTTTGTTCTTTAAAAAAAAATCAAAGAAAAATACATCTATTATTTTTTTCTCTTCAATAGGAATAACGATAGACGAATTCACTAATTTTGAATCATTACTAGTAGCCTCCGATTCATTATATCGTCTTGCTTTTCAATTATTCGATCGTCGTGGTCAAGGTTTTATTACCTTTGACGATTTTCAATATGTAATATCAGCAACAAAGCAATTTAAAGAATTTCCATTTAATTTTGATTCGGACTTTGTTCGAATGCATTTTGGTGAAAAACGACAACGACAAATAACATATAAAGAATTTACACAAATACTATTGGGTAATCATAAACAGTATAATAATTTGTTTTTGCTTTTTTAAATATATTACCTTTTTTTTTCGTTTTAAAGATTTTATTGACGAACAAACAATTCAAACATTTTGTAAACTTGATAACACAAATCTTGGTTATATATCATTGAAAAATTTTGAAATTATACTTAAAGAATTACGACAGTATCAATTATCTGAATTTATATCGACACATCTACAAGATATTGTGAAATTATCATCATCAGCGACATTACCAAATCAAATATCGTATCCATATTTTACGGCTTTTCTACAATTATTATCAAATATTGAATCTATGAGAAAAATTTATTTAGCTGTATGTGAAAAAAAAGCAAGTACATTTTCATCATCAACTATAACAAAAGAAGAATTTTTAACTGAAGCTCAACATTTTCCACATACAACTCCATTACAAATAGATATTTTATTTGCTATTACAAATCAACTACATCAGAATAGTGTCGGTAAAGAAGTCAAAAGTGAATATATTGAATTTAATGATTTTGATACAATATCGGCAAAAGAACATTTATTACCATATCGATTACGATCAGAGATTGTTGATGAACATTATAAAATTGAACATCAAACTATTGTTATGAAAATTTTTGAAAGTGGTTATCGATTCGGATTGGGTAATAGAAAAAGAATTTCTTATCATATAGTTTTGTAATAAATAAGAACTTATTTAGGTAGTATTGCCGGTGCTGTTGGTGCTACAGCTGTTTATCCTATTGATCTTGGTATGAATTTTTGTTAATAGCAAAAAATACATTGATTGCGTATTTTTTCCTTTAGTAAAAACTCGCATGCAAAATCAACGAACTACAAGCATTGTTGGTGAACGTCTCTATCGAAATTCTATTGACTGTTTTAAAAAAGTTATTCGACATGAAGGTGTTTTTGGTTTATATCGAGGTAAAAAACAATGAAATGAATTCAATTTGAAAACAAATTCAAAATAGAATAAATCATTCAATGTAGGTTTAATTCCTCAATTGGTTGGTGTTGCACCGGAAAAGGCTATTAAATTAACTGTAAATGATTTTGTTCGTGATCGATTAACATTAGCTGATGGTACTATTCCACTTTGGGCTGAAATTATGGCTGGTGGATTAGCTGGTGCATCCCAAGTATTAAGATTTATTTAGAAGTTATTGTTTTTATTTATATTGTAAATTAGGTAACATTTACGAATCCATTAGAAATAGTAAAAATTCGTTTACAAGTTGCTGGTGAAATTCAATCTGTTCGTCGTCCTGCTGCTAGTGAAGTTGTACGTGAACTTGGCATTCGTGGTTTATATAAAGGTGCTCGTGCTTGTTTTCTTCGTGATATTCCATTTTCAGCTATTTATTTTCCTGCTTATGCTCATATGAAAAAACGTTTTGCTAATGAACATGGTTATAATGATCCAAAGAGTTTATTTTTTTCTGGTCTTCTTGCTGGTATACCAGCAGCTGGTCTTTGCACACCAGCTGATGTTGTTAAAACACGTTTACAAGTGCAAGCTAGAAAAGGACAAACAAAATATAATGGTTTAACAGACGCTTTTAAAAAAATCTATATCGAAGAAGGATGGACAGCTTTTTGGAAAGGTAATAATAATAATCAATACTTTCACTTTTGATTTACATATAAAATCTAGGTGCTGGTGCACGTATGCTTCGTTCATCACCACAATTTGGTGTTACTTTGCTTACTTATGAACTTCTTCAACGTTCGTTTAATGTTGATTTTCAAGGTAGAAAATTAGAAGGATCGAAGAATGTCGATCAAGCACAATATTCGCCGAAATCACGTGCATCTATTATACTTTCAAGTAATCCCGATCATGTTGGTGGATTTCATTTAGCTCAAGCAACATTTGAAGGTTTATAATTTATTTTATTTTTGTTAAAGTATTGACAGGTGACCTATTTTTTCATTTTCCAGGTATTGAAACACGCTTTGGTTTGGCTTTTCCAAAATATAAAAATGCAACATCGAATGAACCATCACCGTCAGTTCCTTCATTAACTAAATTACTAGGGGTTACTTCACAAGTTAATACATAAAATTGAAAAGACAAGAACGCTAGTTTTCTGATTGCTGACGAAATTGAGATATAAGTTAGATTAGATTGTAATTGTTTTTGTTTTTGTTTTTGTTTTGAATTACTTTAAACATGGTAGATACGTTGTTGGCAACGTTTCTACTTATGATTTTTTGTTTGTTCTTTTTTTTCTGCACTTATTTAAATGGGTTGGTTATTTTTTATTGTGCACGGAGAATGAGCGAACCATACTATTTGCTAAATCAAAAGGAAAAAATCGCAAGTTATGATTCCATATATATATTACTTAGTTATTTTTATGAATTCATCTTGTTTTCTAACAATTAACTACCATGCCCGATATTCACTTGTCAAGATATAGCACTGTCATGTGTCTCAGTCATTATTTCATAAGAAAAACAAAATCAATCATGCATCAAAGAATGCACCTGTCGTGGTTATGCACTCAAATATGCTTTTCATTTTCGAAGAGTAGAAAGATCGACAAGTACATATAGCTTGCCTTACGGGGTTGTCTGGAAAAGAGATCGTAAGGAAACAATGAAATTTTAACAGCAGGTAAATGTTGATGACCTAGAGAAACACTTGTCATTCATTATAAATTCTTGAATGTGACTTTTCATACGATACTAAACTCTACATGGTGAAAAAAGATCTCTATCGTCATTTGTGTGTTTTTTTTTCACACTAGGTTCGATTGAATTGAATATTACTTGTACTGAGTTCCTTTGATGTTTTCGCCATTCAAATGAAAATTTCGATTTGAGAAAAACAAAACTCATTGTATATATTTGGTTGCTTTAAGAATTTTTTAAATATTTATATAAAATTATTGAATCTCATCATACAGTCAATAGATGAGTCCTATACTTAAGACGAAAACAAAAAAGTTGACTCTTGATAAGAAATATTCTTATAGAAAAAAAAACACAATCAACTAGTGGTTTTCTGTTTTACAAGAAAAACATGTTGTTGACTTTTTGTAACAGCTGCTTTGATAAAAAAAATCACATGTGTCTATTGCATAATTATTGTTTTATTCAACAATAAATGTGACATCATTCTCAGTGCACGTTAAATTGTTGGAAATAATTTTAGATGTCAATGAATTCCATTTTATTTATAGATATTTCGTTTTCAAAAACTTGAGTCATGCCTATAAAGTTTTACGATGTATAAAACTACTCGTAAATATACTGTCGCTCATCATTTTTCTTCCTAATATCATTTATATATGTCAAGGTATAGTCATAGAGGGTAGACGAATTTCTAGTCTAGTGCTTTTTTTGACTTATACTTGTTCTAGAAAAAAATTGAAATCTGACTTTTACATGTATGAGTAGAATTGCTGATTCTACAACATATAATTCTTATTCTTTGAATTAGTCAGTATTTGAACTAGAAGATATCTAAAAAAGACGAAATTTATATTAACGTGAGATCGTCATATGAATATAGATTATCATTTTGCCCTATTTGAATATTGATACACAGCTAGTACGTATATATATATATATGAAGTTATCTGATGAAATATTATTAAGATATAATTGTATGTATAACTACAGTAATAAGTAGAAGAACTATTCATGATAAAAGAATACTCGTATGTATGGACATAAAATTCAACATTTTCTTAGAGGAATCAAAATAATAACTAATTAGACTAACTCTATTCTAATTTTTCATCTATATTAAAAGGATGAAGTGGTTGAAAATATTGATATTTTATTGTCAAGATGTAACTGGTTCATTGTGTGATACCTGAGATAGTAAATACATGAGAAAAAATACAGAACGAATCCTATTAAAATATTTTTCACTGTGAAATTAAATAGGTATTAGCCGTCTCCAATTCATTGTATTCGTAGCTCTCCAGCATTGCTGTTTACGTAGATAAATATCTCTTTTGCTTTGATGCCTTGATTTCTTTAATATTAAACGACGCCAGTAAGCATGACGTAATTTTTCAAATTGATACGTGTTAAGTTTTGATAATTTCTGTTTTGATAGTTCATTTAACTTTTCATATAGAAATGATTCATTTAATTCTTGATAATCATTTATTATAACCACTGGCAAATTTTCATAGAGAACATTTAATGAACTATTCCATACAATTGGTATAATGTCAAGATAAAGTGCTTCCCATGTTCGATGACAATCAAGACCATTACCTCGTGGTGATAACCAAAATGGATACTGACGATTGCGTTCGTATATTTTAGGTAGATCGTCTATTTGAACACCACCTTCTTTTGTGAAACATTTTACAAATGTATAATTCAGGCGATATTTTTTCAAACATAATTTTTTCCAGATACGTGAACGAAAACCAGTTCTATCAGTGCCTGGGTCAAAATTAATCAATACCAAGTTCTTATTTTCTACCTTTGTAGATTGTACACGATTTGATACATCTTTTGGTTGAATATAACTTGATGGTTCATCCAAATCATTGAATACAGAAGGCACTATATCAAGTCTTTGTTTAGAATATATTTTTTCAATAGCATCGGCCATTTCAAAGCAATTAATACCTAAATAAAAAACAAATCATCCATGAAAATCCACACACATCGATTGGCACAATAAGAGATCTATAAAGCTAGTTTTGCTACATTTTATGAGCATGAATAAATTATTATAGCCATAAACCTCTATGAAGTAACAATTTAGAATATAAAACTCATTATTTTTGTGAAATAAAAGCTTCAATTATCAATAGGTTGTTCGATTTCACGTTATTCATACGATTAAACTTTCCTATCTTAGGAAGAAAGGCATAATAGTAAAACCAGCAAATTACCAATTGGTATATGAGTAAATTTTTTACTTTTCGATACATCATATTGCCCATTTTGTCCAAACCAATGAATTATTTTTGAATCAAAGCTTTCAAGATATTCCATATGAACCGGTGATGACATATCACCTTCACCAGTAACTAATACAAATTTATTTTGTAAATATGGATAAACAAATTCGAAGAATTCATTTATAACCCATATGCGAACATAGATAATACTACCCGGTAGCAAACAGGGAGCAATAATTTTTCCTTGATCAGTTGTTTTTTCTATATGCTCACCAAATTGATCAGGCCAACCATAAACCCAATCAGCTAGATTGCGAAAATTTTGTGGACAAACAAAGTTTGGATAATGTCGAATAGGATACAATGAATCGAATTCAAGCGACTCATTAGTCAATATACTTGAGTGACGACATAATTCTGAACAGTTCTGTAATCGTGATGGATTGAATAGTAGTATTTTATAAATAATATTTGAAATAAGAAAAATAAATACAAAAAGGATAATGATATAGTATAGACGATTTGATCGTGCTTTTATTTTACGACAAGAAAACATTACGTATTTAATATTTTATGAAACACGATAATTGTTTTTAATGAGATAATCTTTAAATACAAAAAGAAAGTAAATCTTTTAGTTTCAAGAATAATTAGTTGAACGGAACCGAAGAAGATTGTTAGCATGTTACTTCATAATTATCAAAACGAGAGTAAATGATATATATCCTCATTAAACACATCTAATCAATAATGAATACTATGTATTAAAAAACATGTCTTCTATATACACGTACTAGCGAAATAGGTTATGACTCACACGCTTGATACTCTTATTAAATTTTTGTTGATTTTTACTCTTACTTAATATGACAGATCAAAGGTAAGATCCGATTGTTCTAATAATTATCGTTAGTTTGAAATACCCATTATGATTTTAAAACAATTCGATTACGTACCACAGAAAACTCACAGCACCCGGAGGTAAAACATAGTAAAATTGCTTATAAAAACTTGTTTAATAAACGGTTCAATGCGCATGCGACACATTTGTCACGAACGACGATTGAAAGCGAAAAAAAAATATTAAAACAAGACGTACATCGTCACTTTTTTTCTTTTCTTTTCTTTTCTTTCAATCGTTCTCTTATATTGGTTCTCATAGAAACACACTGTAAACAACAGAGTAGAATAATGAACCCTTATTGTCCTTCCTACAAATCATGCTAAATCCTTGAAGGGTATATGAAAAAGATATGATATAAGGAAAAAAATGGTTTAGTGAGCTGAGATTTAAGGCCCCCCCCCTCAGAATCGACTTGCCACTTTGGAGTATAGGTTTGGGCTGAAACTTTCAGGAATGAATGGGCCTAGCGAGAAACGCTTGTGGTAAACGTTTCAGCCTTGTATACCTAACTAAACTAGACTTATGACTTGTTTTATAGCTTCCATGAGAATTGCTATAACTTCATGACTATGAGAGTTATCGAGGTCGAGTCGGTTATAAATTAAAGGTAGCCTCTATACGCCACTTTTCATCACACAGAATTTTGAAATTTCCTTCTGTTCATTTTTTATAAGCATTTTACTCGGTATGACTGCCAAAGTAGGTATAAAAAAAGCACTAAATCGGACTTTT
>CAJNYU010000040.1:110588-203294 GCA_905331475.1 Rotaria socialis
ATATTAAGATAAAAGTAGAGTAAATTTAGTAATATAATGCTAATCACACATACTTGCTTGTTAAAAAATGTGAAAATGTAATGATTTTAGAATTATTTCTATTTTCTTTAAAACTAGATTAAGAGTAGTAACACCCGATTTGGTATGTACGCCAAAATGTTTTCGCAAGTTTTCAGTATCTAGAGAAAATCAAATAAATTTATATGAGTAAATAATGATCATAATGCATACTGGAATTTTCCTATAGAATTATCAATATGCAGTTCTTCATCTTCTCTACCGGATCGTGTCCATAATTCATGATTACCCGGACAATAATAAACATCTCTAAAGTTTGACTTGAATATTCCTAACGTACGAATATTAATTATTAAGTAATATTAACCTGCAATTATTACTGTGCCATTTAAATATTTGTTCGTTGGTAATTGTTCAACCCATTGCATATTTTCCTCCTGCATACGCGTGTATTTGAATAGGTAATTGTAAGGAAAGAAAAGAATACAAAAAAAAAGCAGGCGTTCTGTCGATTATCACCAGGCTACTGCTTTTATTTTATTGCCTACCACGTACAATCACAATCCATGTCAGGCAAGCGAAGTAAATGAAGTGGTTTTTCTATTGGATGGCTAAAAGAATTCATATTTTACATTAAAGAACAGTTTAGCAAAGTAATAAGCAATCATTTCTTTCGTGTATATTTTTTATTTTTAACTTGAAAAAAAACAAAAAAATGGAGGAAACATAAATTTGAGCAGGTTCAAGGATGGAAGCATAAAAATCAGCAATATCTTGCGTATGAAAGTTTTCTTTAACTTACAGAATTCTAAGAATTCAGAAAAATATTAATTATAGAAGAAAACGAAGTTCTCAACACACGTTGTAAGAACATAAAGGATTGCATGCATTTCATATGGAATCAAATGTATATTTGGTTCTCGCCCACCCCCACCTGTATCTTCACTAAATCATTGCAGATCAACAAAACGTAGTAATAAAAATCTAATGTCATGTCGTGGACTGATAATGTTGGTGAAGTTTCATGGATCCCGGTTGCTTCAGTGATATTTAGTATCATATTTAAATGAATGAGAAAAATAATAGTCAACGCTAACCACATATTAATAGAAAACAACTCTCAAACAAGCCTTGCAAGTGCTGTTGTAAATTTCTCTTCAGCAATATCAACGTGTATTTGCATTTTTTTTATAATTCTTTCCAACTATCATGGTCTTGTATACTTAAAATAGATTTTGAATTGTGGTGAATCGATTTCGATATAATTTATACATTGAATTCATGAACAAGATCACGAAATTCTTTACCATAGAGCGAAATTTTATCTAAATGTTTACAAACTCCCTAGAAATAATAATTTAAAATAATCTTGGAAGAGATGATGAGAATAAAAGGTGGAGAAATTTTTCAATCCAATCAAAGAAAATTTACAGCACACCAATATGACAATATTTCGATTGGATCATTGTTTAAAACCAACCAGTTTTTAGCTTTGATAACAAATTTTTTTTATGAAATAGTTAAAATAATTAATAAATATTAATCGCTGTGAAATGAAAAGGACTATGTGAATATGATTTTTTTAAATTTTAGATGCTGGCCGTTCGTCTTTTTAGACGAATACCGGTAGGAACTTCTAGTATCAAATCTAAATCTTGTCTTCGATTACTTGCCGGTATAACAAGTGGTGGTAGTGCACTGACAATAGTATGGAAACATTATCGAGTGCATGCTTCGAAAAACCCGAAACTTGATTCTAATCAACTATCATCGATTGTACGTGAAGTTGAAGGGAAAAAAGTAGCATCATCATCATCATCAGAGAAATTTGATTGGAAACTTTTCTGGCATTATTTACGACCACAAATATGGGTTATAGCATGTGCAACAGCCGTAAAATCTTTTTCCATTAGTTTTAAGCTATAAAATATAACAATTTCTTTTTAGACAGCTCTCGTAGTTGCCTATTTAAATGTAGCTATACCACTTGAACTGGGAAATCTTATCAATGTAATATCGAGTTTATTCACATCTTCATCTTCATCCGTAGACTTTAAAGAAATGCTATCGAAACCAACGTTTAGGCTTCTTCAATTATATATATATCAATCAATAGCTACATTTGAATATATCACTCTTCTATCCATAGCTGGTGAACGTATGGCGGCTGCTATTCGTCGAGATCTTTTTCAAAATGTTCTAAAATTAGATATGGAATTTTTCGACAGAACAAAAACAGGAGAAATAATGGATAGGTAGATGACTAGTTGATTTCTAATATTATATTATTCTTTTTGTTAAATTAAAGATTAACATCCGATGTTCAAGAGTTTAAATCAAGTTTTAAATTACTGATTTCACAAGGTTTACGTGCATCAACACAAGTACGAAAAAGTATTCAATAATAAACTGTCTATGTTGTTCGTTAATCTAGATTGTTGGTTCAGCTGTATCACTCTATTGTATTTCTCCAACGTTAGCTACACTAGCTGGTCTTACCATTCCGAGTATTATTGCAGGTGGTACAGTATTCGGTTCTGTACTACGCAAACTTTCACGGCAAGCACAAGCACAATTATCCGTATCGACTGGTATTGCCTATGAAGCTATATCAAACATTCGAACAACTCGAGCGTTCGGTGCTGAAACAAAAGAACATGAGTAAAATAATTTGAGTGATGTTTCTCTTCATGGATACAGTTTTTTTTTCTAGAATGTTTCAAAATGAAGTGAATAAAGCTTGCGAACTTAATATACGATTAGGTATTGGCATAGGTGTATTTCAAGGTCTTAATAATCTAGTTATGAATGGTATTGTATTGAGTACGATTGCTCTTGGTGGTCAATTCGTTTCTCAACAACGTTTATCTGCTGGTGATTTGATCGCATTTCTAGTTGCAACACAAACTATTCAACGATCATTAACACAAATTTCAGTTCTAATTGGACAAGCTATTCGAGGAATGTCAGCCGGCGCAAGAATACATGAATATCAAAAATTAACAAGTTCTATTCCACTGGAACAAGGTATTCGCATACCTTTTCATTCTATGCTTGGTCAAGTTCAATTCTCGAATGTTGGATTTTCTTATCCAACACGAGAGCAACAGGTTAAACTCATTGAGAGATTCGAATAAAATATGTAGTTTATTATTATTATTTTTTGTCTAGATGGTATTAGAAAATTTTAATTTTACAATTCCGTGTGGTAAAACTGTTGCTTTGGTAGGTCCATCTGGATCAGGTTAATAAGAAACAGAAAAAAAAGGAATATTTATAATACATATGATGGTTTAGTATAGGTAAATCCACATTATGTTCGCTACTTGTGCGTTTCTATGATCCAATCAATGGTCAAATAACTATTGATGGAAAAGATATTCGTAAGTTTAATGCAACATGGCTTCGATCGAACGTTATTGGAATGATTAATCAAGTAAGCAAATTCCTATGAAAATTAACTCACACAGGAAGAAAAAACTATGTTATATTAATTCTGAGCTCTTGAATTTCTATAGTTAAATTCTATCATGAGTGTCGTTTCGAATTATTTAGGAGCCCATCTTATTTTCAACAACAATTATGGAAAATATTCGTTTTGGTAAACCAGATGCAACCGATGCCGAAGTTATGGCAGCAGCTAAACTAGCCATGGCACATGATTTTATTCAATTATTTCCTGATGGATATCGAACTGTTGTTGGTGAACGTGGTGTGACCGTTTCCGGTTTGTTTTCTTTAATTTTATTAGCTCGCGTTTGTTCACGTACTGTTTTTAGGTGGACAACGACAAAGAATTGCCATGTAAAAACTCATTTGATCCTTTGAAAGTTTTTAATATTTTCTATTTAAAGTGCCCGAGCTTTACTTAAGAATCCATCGATATTAATTCTCGATGAAGGTAATTATAGTTAAAAAAGATTCTCTGTATTCTTATTTTTTTCATTTTTAGCTACAAGGTAATTCAACAAAAGATCTATTATTAATAATTGTTGTGTTCTAGTGCACTTGATGCTGAATCGGAAAAGCAAGTTCAATCAGCAATTAATAACGTTGCAAAGGGTAATTCACTTATAAGTTTTATAGCAAAAGAAAACATAATCGAACTAAAAATCGAGAATTTTTTATTCACCAAAAGATTCCTAATGTGAAAAAACTATCTTGATCATTTTAAAGTGGGCCCTTATCAAATCTGCATTTACTGAAAATCGATATGTCGTTGGATGATCTTTATTTCTCCTGTCTGCAAATAGGTCGTACAACACTAATAATTGCTCATCGGCTGAGTACAATACGTAATGCAGATATAATTGGTGTTATGCTACATGGAAAACTAGTCGAGGTGAGAATATGATATATGTACGAATTTTCCAGAGGAAAACTTTATTTTTCAGATGGGTACACATACTGAATTGATGTCTAAGAAAAATGGTGTTTATGCTGAACTAATGCGTATCCAACAGTCTGGTATTAATATCCTCTAAAATTCTTCCTTTTTTTTTATAACATAGTTGTTTTCAAATAAAAAATAAACATAAAAGAAATAATTATATTTTCTTTGAAGAAAGACAGAAGAATCTATTGCAAGACAGTTCATTTATCTATTTTTGTTAAAGATCGCTGCTAAATTTTTCCGATGATATCTGAGCCAAGTGAATCTTTACTTATTGTAGCATCAACTCAGACAAAGCCAGTCTATGTATTATATACACAACGATTCTATGTTCTATTTATATTTTCATTTCTCGCTTTTAATCAATGTCTTATCTGGTTAACATTTTCACCAATAGCCAGAAGTACTGAAGTTTATTACGGTATTAGTGAAGCTACTGTTTATCTGCTTCTGAATTGGGGACCGATTATTTTCACTCCATGTTTACCGTTGACTTATATATTATTAAATAAACATAATGGACTTCGACGTTGTATTCTATTGCTTTCAATCGTTGATTTTCTAGCAGCACTTGTTCGTATTCTTCCAATTGTTATCACAAAACCATCAAGTCCAAATTTCAGTTCAATATCTTTACCATTTTTACATTTAGGCCAAATATTAAATGCAGCTTGTGGTCCATTGGTGATGGCACCTGTTTCGCAACTTTCTTGCCTATGGTTTGCTCCTCACGAACGAACACGTGCAACAACAGTGGCTGTACTTGCTAATAATTTCGGTTCAACAATAGGTTTTGTAATTAGTCCATTTATCGTTTCGTCGCCGGACTATATCCCTCGTCTACTTTATGTTCATTTGGGTCTGGCATTTATAGCTTGTATTCTTGGTCTTCTCTTTTTTCCTTCTTATCCACCAAGTGCTCCATCTGCTGCTGCAGAATCACTTATGCAAAATCCAATGCATGAACATCGCAATTCATGGAAGAAATATCTGAAAGATATTTGGCTATGTTTAACAAACCCGTCATTTGTTCTCATATTAACAGCGGGTGGCCTACTTCCTGGTACATTTGGTGCATGGACAAGTTTATATGATGTTATTCTTAAACCTGAAAATTATACTGAACAACAAGCAGGTAATAAGATTTAAATCCGCGTATTTCGTACCTAATCTTTCGGTCTAAATAGTCAGAGTACTTTTCGTATGTTTCCTCTAGCAGCGAAGAACCATACTCTTCAAATTGTTTTCATACTTTTGCAGATATTCTCTGTCGTTCAGTCTTCTTCTAATAATGTGAGAATGTTGTATTAGCAATTATATTTTTTTTTGTGTTTTAGGTTGGTTTGCGTTTGGCTCTTCGATCGCTGGAATCATTGGTGGATTGTTTTTAAGTTTTCTCGCTGATACACATCGTTTTCAACATTCATTAAAAGCACTTGTATTGATGTCATATGTCATCTGTTTATTCGCTACTATTTGGTTTGAATTGTCTGTTCGTACGTCCTTCTTTAATAGACCTATTCTTCCGTCAAATGCTGTTACTATCGGTTTATCAACAGCATTTGCTGGATTATTTTCGGGCGCTCCAACAACATTGATGTATGAAGCTCTTGCCGAAATAATGTTTCCTTTACCAGAATCATTATCTGCCTCGATTCTTGTTCAATGGTATAATGTAACTGGTCTTGTTCTATTATTTATTGCACCCAATCGATATAAATTAATGAATATACTTATTTTGATTGTAAATATCGTCTGTATTTTCTTGATATTATTCGCTCGGTTTACCTATAAACGACGTGATGAAGACGAAAGAAAACGCCTTGAAAAAGAACAGAATCAAATTTCAGATCAAGACGATTACAGTATTATCAACGATGCACAGTATGGAACATTCTCCTAAATGTATAGCTACATCTATATTTATTATAAATACAAACGTGAAAAAACACGGAAAAATTGTTGAAGATATGAATAGATGAATTTATTTTAATTTATATAAAATCAGTAGATCCATGTAAAAGATTTAAACCTTTTTCTTTCAATGATTTTAATGGTACATTTATACTCATTCGCAGCATGTTACTACATAATAAAACTAACAAAAATCTCAATCAAAATTGACAATCGAATGATTTAACCTTGTAAAGTTTTCCGCGGCTTCCATTCGATAGTTCATTTCAGTATTACTATTTTCATAATTTTTATCGATATCTTTACAAAATAATATTTTACTCCTTCATAAACTACCAATAAGTTGAAATAAAATCTCCGGTGGAATTAATATTTCATCAATTAGTTCTTCTACTGTCCCATCCTATACTTTATTAAATAATAGTAACGCAACCATTTGATATATTGACGCCTTTGAAATCAGCAAACCTTTCCGAAAATTTAGCAGAATCTATATTTTGGTTCCTTAAAAGGTGTTTCCCATGTTTCTTTTGACTATTAATGAAGCCATATTAATTTTCGACCACTTTGACGGTCAGTATAAAAACCTGTGAAACTACCGACTCTTGACTTCAACACTAAAAGAAACATTCATTTTTTGAAAAGCAACAAATAATTATTACTTCGATGGGTAAAATGATATTTGAGGGAGTTGAGAATGGCCACACCGTTGAATTCAACACCATTACGGAAAATCCAACTAGAATACAATAGAAAAGCTATACTCTTTTCAAATATTTCATAAAATATCCTACCCATATCTTCGGCATCTTTTTCTTTACAATACGTTCGATATTCACGAGTTAAATTTTTACTAACATCATTATCTTGAAGCATTCGTAAATGGAAAACCGTATGCTGTCTGGCCAAAGAAAAAAAATGGTAATATCGATTTATGATGATAGTTGTATTTACTCTTAACTTTGAGATCATCAGTTGTTTATAATCTTCAGAAGTACTCGATTGAGCAACTAAACGTTTTGCTAACATTTTACCATAGAACTTTTCATCAACATCTTTATCTCCAATAAAATTCAAAACGATCTAAAACAAAAGCAAGGCAACCTATGAAAGAAATTATTTGTATAAGTAGTACTACTGTTTTATCGAACTTTTCTTCGAGAGAAATGGATCCATCAATAGTCATTTGAATTCGAGTGAAACACAACAAACCCTATTCTCAGAAGAATATCAGTGTACCGAGCTAATACTTGTACTGACTGTGTCACTGTACCGTGAACTACAGTTAGATTACTGTTAGCATTAAAGGAGTCTTGGGTTGGTTTTGAGTACTCGTTATAAATACTGATTACTATTCGAATATAGCTTTTTAGGTCCTATTGTAAGAAACAGGAGAATCCAGAATTCATTATGCATTAAGAGTTTTTCGATTTTTAATCAAAAATAAAATACTATCTTTACCGTTTCTGATCGCTATTGATACTATATTGAATATGATCGGGAAAGATGAATTCTTTTAATTTATTGATTATCGCTTGAAATGTAGGTTAGGATTCTGACAAAAAAAAGTTCTAATGGTTAGCAAGAATAAAATCTGATTAGATTTGTGTCATCTAAGCGACTCTATTCCACATGAGCAGTGTATCTACATATGAAGCAAAAAGAAAATGTGCAAATTCTTTTCTGTGTATTTACACAAATGAATTTCGTTAGGAAATTTCAACAATTTACTTTTTCAGAAATCTACACATGCCGCGTAGCAATAGATACCCTCTGACTGTTTTAAGTATAAACTCTACAGATTATTTGAATTTATTCAAAGCTAATTAACAAAAGTGACGCTTTTTTCATTGATTAAAATATTCACCTGAAAATTAGTTTTTAGATATTCTATAAATGGCATAGAAGTCAAGTGAACTTAACGCGTTAATACTTAGCATGTCTTTGAGAGAGAAATCCGACGTACCATCATGAACAGGAAAAACTAAAGATGTCGACATCGTGTCTCTACTTTGATTAATTAGTTTTCTCTAACGAAATTTAAACATGTTTGTGAGATCAACATATAATAGAATTTTTCGCCGTTTAAAAGAAAAAGGTGGTTAGATGATAGATAATGTGAGTACAGAACGGAGTCTAAAATGCCCTAATGTATTTATCTTTTAATCATTTATAAAATAGTACAATTTTTATTTTGTTTTATTATTTCCTTTTTTTTCTGTTGATATTCACCAATAGGAAATAAGAAGTTCATTTAGAGTAAAGAATGAAATCGTGCCCCGATGGATATATTTGTATCTCGACACAGGAGTCTTCTATAGGCATACACAAAATATTTTCAATAGACCGAATTCAATTTTCAAACAAACAATTCAAATTATATGTCGAACTATATAGGAAAACTACAAATTAACATTACCGATATAATTGACATACCGATTTATATAATCACTATTCTACTAGCCAATTTATAGATAATAATAATAATTGTTTCAAGTCGAAAAACTCTTCGATCAAATATATTTAGTTGGTTAACAATGAATGTTTGTTTTGCAAGCATGTTATTTTCTTGTGAAAACTTAATATCAATTATTTTTACTTTAAGTAATTCCTTAAATACACAGCAATCATGCTGTGTAAAAATGTTTCTTGTTCGTACGAGTGCATGTCGGGTGATGTATGCGCTTTGTTTTGCTGCATTTTGTCGTTTATTATCAATTGAGTATCTTCATAAACAAATATTTTGATCGACTCGTTCGATATCAAGAAACATTATCATATGTTGGATTCTTGCCGTACTTGCTGGTTTACCTTATTTATTCTTCGACGGCGCTGTATGTTGGCTTCATGATGTTAAAAGATTACTTGAAATATATGGTACTTTCATAGTAATAATTCTACCAGTTACTATTGTAATGACATGTAATCTTGCAACCTTTCGAATTGTGCCACAATCGGGCAAACGTATTCAAGATGCACAAAACAACAATGGAAATCAGCTGAACAAACGAGAAATGGATTTATTTAAAACAATGTTATTAACATTCTGTGTGTGTGTGCTATAGGCTCAGCATCGATTATTCTCGAAAGATTATTTATTGATGATGAAAATAGTTTACCTTCATCTGTACCGTTTCTTTTTCATATTCTACCAGCTATTTCTATGTTAGCTAATGTAATAAATATTAGTGATATATTCAGATCAACCAGTTCGACAAATAGTCGTAAAAGGATTTCAAATGTGATGAAAGATTTTTATGTAATTTGTAGTTTGAAAAAATATTAGCAAATAAAAAATAATTGATATCTTATTCGAACAAGATCTTCATCTTAATTTTATTTTATAGGGTTCTAATTGTTCAGAATCATTTTATAATTCACAGCTTGTTTACTTATGTGTTGTGCACTGTCTTTCGGTCAATTTGATTTATCGAACAGTTGATAAAAAGAAGATAACATATGCCTACAAAATTTAAGAATATTGATTTGAAACTTTTATCTCGTTCAATATAGGAATTATGAATGAATTTTTAAAAGGTCTACAAATAAATTTACAGTGGAAACAGTCACTGTGTTAGATTCACAAGCGGAGAATGCGTCAAGATATCCTGTTCAAAATTGGTTTCATAATGTTTTTTGTTTTAGTAGTTGGTTATTTCCGTTTTACAGATGTTTAATTTAGTTTAACTCCACTTGCTTGTGCTTGATTACATCATGATCTTAAATTTTCCAGATCCATACACAGATAATCGACGATGCTGTCAAGCACAGTATTTATTTCCCAATGTCTTCTCTCAGCGATTTTGTTTTGCGAACGATAAACAGTGATAAGCTATTTCGTAACATCAAAGATGTCGCTAGCATGTTTTAGAAAGCATTGAACTTCGGGTGGGAATTGGGAACATGCCATTGTGTCGTTTATAGAGATTTTGATTTTTAATGCGGTGCGAAGCACAGCATTTATGTAGTCCGTCGCGAGTTTTTTTTTCTTTCTTTCAAACTTGAGTACGCATAAAAAGTTCTTATTAAGTGACGCGATGATCTAAAGAACCGTAAATGCTAGAAAATCCATTCAAACTAGATATGAAAGTATTGAGATCGAACTTGTTACATCTTTTTCCGATTTTCAATACTAGGTTTTGTTCGCCTAAAAATATGATTCGAAAATGATGATTTTGAAAGGTTTTATTGTTTGATAGTTTCGCGCTAATCAAAATGACGTCATCAATAGTTGTTAACCAATAGTCTATTGCTTTACATCTGATTCATGAAAATAATTAATCGTTCAATGAAAAAAATCGTTAGAAAACTGGTTGCTACATTTTCAGAAAGATCTTGTAGTGATGAATTTCAAAATGGTCGATTTAAGAATAGTGAATGCGAAATTTTTATTCAAAATTCGTATACGGAAATTTAAAAAAAATAATCGATTCTAATGAATATTAAAGTGGATCATTTATTTTTAAAATCTTATTCTCACTACTTTCGAATATTCGGCTCGTGTGCTTCGCACCGCATTTCGTAGTCGAGTGAAACTCGAATACCATCTAGTTGACGATTGCCAAGAGCAAAACTAACTATCAAGATGTGAGTATTGGAAAGAGTACTAAATTCTGATACTTGTAATCGATTAATAAAATAAGCAATTTGTTCAGAAAATCTTTAAAGTTCAATGGCATACTGATGAATGCTATTTTATTATGTCAAAGTTAACTTATTTACTGCTTATAGTGATATCGAGACAATCAGAAAGTAAATATATTAATTTTATGATGATGAATTGTTCTTATGTCGGTATCACACCATAGATCCATTCCAGTTACAGTTTACCCAAAAAGCGGTCCTTTTTTCTTCGCATTTACCATTCTTTTTTGATTTGATAATGCCAAAAGTAGACGCTGCCTGTTGGATTTTGCTAATTCATCTACATCATTGGTCTCATTTGAAATAGAATAGGCATCATCAGCGAACGATGATAGTAGTGATCGACCCATAAGTGGAGCCCGCAAATGTCTGCCAGAATATGGTTTTGTTGCTTCGAGATCAGAAGTTCGAAGGAACGAAGCGAATGATGCAGTACTCATTGCTTGCTAAAAATGATTTATATAATTTTATAGTCATATAAATAATCGTATTTACTTTACTTGTAAAACAAGAAGATATAAGACACAACAAAATATGATATACTGCATGATAATGATTCTGAAGTTTGAGATCTACAAAATAAAAGTGAGAAACTACGAGAAAAAATTCTTTTCTACATCTTAAAGACAATTTTCTATGAAGTAAAAAAAGCACTATTATAGAAAAATGTCACTTTTTATATGAAAAAATAGCATCAAAGAAATTTTATTTCTCGAGATCACTCAGCATTTAATTCAAAAAAACAACAGCAAGCACAATTTCTGATTCAATTATACTTGTTTGGCAAATAGAAAGAGAACAATTGAAGATCTCAAAATAATTAATTTGCACTTCACTTAACTATCTTGGCATAGCACAATATATATATATATATATATATATATATAGAGAGAGAGAGAGAGAGAGAGAGAGATAATGCAACGACCAGCTACATGGGAATATATTCAAATAATTAACTTGTCGTCTTATTACGTCGTCAACTCTAGACGTATCTGCCAGGTGTATACAACTATGTAATGTTGTCTCATTTACATTTTGCACGTGATTTTATCATACGTACTATATGTGAGATATACCTACGATCGAGGAATCGTCAATTCATATTGATTAGTGAAATAGCTATTTCCAATTAAGATTTGCAGAATGTAATGTATATGGGAGGATGCGAGGAAATATCTTGGGATTGAATCAGTTATAGGAAATAATGAGTATATCATGAAGCGTCAATTTTGTTAGGTGAGGCTATGTGTGACGTCCTGAGTTGTGATATATGCTTTTACATCGATTTCAAGCACAGGAAATCAAGAGAGCTCTGCGTGAAATACTTACTCAACAGTGATGGGTCGATAGTACCGAGATGATGATTTCCAGTAGCATCAAAATGGAACCGAAGTGTCTAACAATCTCTCGTGACAGCCACATTTGGATGAAGGATGTATGAGCTACACGCGACACTAACAATGAGATCATATGTGTTTTCAGAGTTACCATGGAAACTGAATTAAGAATCAGCTTACATGAGTTCCTCCGTTTACCTTGATTTTCCTCCATTCTCTAGATTCCCTTGAATTCTTAAAGTTGGTCAAATTCCATGATGTCCAGTGATAGTGTTCTTTGAACTATGAAGATCATTTGACTTGCTCGAAATGCTTACATTTCTTATTCCTGGAACGTGGATACTGTTGAAAAATCCTCGTAGTAAATTTCGATAATAACTATATAGATATAACAGATAATGAATTTCAATGCAATGTCATCAAGAAAAATAACTCGTCTGTGATTGGCATGGATTCTTGTGAACGGTTACGTTAAAAACAAAGCCATATGATAAGTTCTTCAGCAGAGATGAAAACACGATCATCGTTGCTAGATACAAACATACCCACACCACACATCCTATACATTTTTCTTCAAAATTAACTATTTCTACTAGAATTGATATATAATACGAAGAACAAAGATACAGATGTGCGTCATGCTGTTGAGTGTGGATTTACAGATAGAAGTACGAGTGGTTATGTGTGTCAGCAATACGAAGGCCTAACCTCATACCTGCAACTACATTAGCACATGCACCAATCCACAGCGCTTATTCATAAAACAAAAGAAAAACATATAATTATGTTTGTATAAATTCGATTTCTCCTAATGAGGGGAGCAATGGACGAAGACTTTCTTCTCGGAATATACGTATGTAATTCTCTTCAAAAAGAAGCATCTGTACTATTCAGGTAGAGAAAAATTTGTTTTTTTCAGAGAAATGTATATATTCCAAGAAGAAAGTCTTCATATATTGCTCTTCTCAATAGGAGAAATTGAAGTTGTATAAACATATATGAATCCTTTGCTGTCCTTCTATGTATAAACTATGCGAATGAATGTGTGTACAGCTCTTCTGGTCACTGACGTTCACATTCACCCACACCCACACCATTCTGCTTGTATTGAATATGCCTTCAAGAACAATGAATGATAGACATTTATATTTATATAATAGGAGTATACCAATTACAATTTTGTTCAATTCAAATTTTCGGAACTGGATAGAATTGGTTTGAAATTACTCGAAGTTACTCTTACACAGGCAGCCACTTTACAAGTTACTAGGTAAGCCAATAATGATGAAACTCTAGATTTTACTCTTTCACCAAAGGCAACATTTTGGAATAAATAATGAATTTCTATAGAGTTTTACCGAAGGCTTTCGATGTCCAGAAATTCGAGTACTTCAGCAGTTTCTCAAAATTACGTCTTCATCCTTTTACTAAATAAGTTGTTCGGAAGAATATATTCTGTTTTATAAAGTTTTATAAGAGATCTTTGTGTTGCAGTTCAGTTAACAAAGAAATGAACTACAGAACTTTTAGAAATCTATTACAGATTCCGATATCTGGATCCCGAAATCCTTTGGCAAAACGTTATAAAAAGTTATTATTCATCCAAAAACATCGTCTCTTGGTAAAAGAATCAAATTCAGCATTCCACCCTTGCTGGTTCTCCAAACAATATCAGGCCAATTCTAACCAATTTCAAGTCTAGAATTGGAATTAATTCACTTCTATTATATATATCCTCCTTCTGCTTTTCTGCTCGTCATGTAAAACTTTATATGATGTAATTTCTTTCTGCTTGATTACTCATATTGGTCACTATTGATCGGCAACGAAATTGGTAAACATGCATGCTGAAGTAGCCAGAATAGCATTACCAATAGATGGCAAACTGTTGAGTGTTTCTGTACATCGATTCTAGGAAACCATTTCTCTACTGAAGCAGAGTAGTTTGAATGTTTAATATACGGAATCTAGCACCAGAGTAGCGAAATCTTATGTTTTTTAGAAAGTTTCATGATGGTTTATCAAGATTGAGAAGTCCTAATCTAACAACATTTAAAATTTTTCCTCGTATTTTACTTGTTAATTTAATCTGGGAGCTTTTATTTTAATAAAATAGTAGTGTTCTAAAATAAACTACTAGAAATGGTTACAACGCAAGTGGACTGTTTAAAACAAAATCGCGGAAGTATTTGGTACTCAAGCTAGCTGTTGTGGGCACGCCCTTATTTGTATTTTACACTAATTTATTCTCGTGCGACATTCGAAAGTAATTGCATGCATGTTTTTTCTTGTTTTTCTGGCCGGAATGAAATATGATAAAGAACTAGAAGAATTAAATTAAATCCAAACTATTTATTTTGAATTAACAGGACAATAATACCTCTAGCTAAGAGTGGCGTCCCCAATAGGTGCCTACAATCAACTTGACGTTTTTGAGTCTCGTACAGCACAGAACTATCCCAAGAACTTTTAAGAAAATATTACAATGCATTATTTCGCTTCGGATACCATCAATTTTGCAATGAAGTTTTTTCAACAAATATCTCTATGAGTTGAAAGTTGAAATTTTCTATTTTCAACTGAATTCAAATTTCACGTTTGACACTACTGGAAAATCAATAGTAGCCAGAAGAATTTGAGGGACATATCACATTTTCAGGACACAGTAAGGATCTAGTGAAGAGACTTATGATCATATAAATACACTTATATCACCAGGTCGAAAAGATACAGTCGTAAACGAAATCCGTAATAGTCGATATAGGTCATCATGTTGTAATGAGCTACTCAGTTGATCATGACAAATAAACGTTCATTTACTAACGCGTGATTCCCTGTGAATAATTACGCCATAGACTAGATTATGTTTTATTTATATGAGCATGCCAAATGCAGGACGTGACAACAATTTTCTGCTGTTTTTATAATATATTCTTTGAACCCAATATAGAGGCTCGAAAATTGTATGTCTTGGAAAGACTTGTAGAGTGACTCCACCCAGTACAAAGATACTTGTTTGTATATAACTGGCAATATTTATTTCAAAACTCACATTCAGCCACACGCTGCATCTTGACAAGCTCTTTCATATGAAAGAAAAACGTTCTCTACAATGAAGCGTTTCCGAAAATTTTGAGAGGAGCTACTGACATAAGATGAATCATGAAAAATATTTTCTATCCTATGTAAAAATAAATCGCTTTTTTCAAGCAGAAAATAGGAGAATAAACATGCATGCAATTACTTTCGAATGTCGCACGAGAATAAATTAGTGTAAAATACAAATAAGGGCGTGCCCACAACAGCTAGCTTGAGTACCAAATACTTCCGCGATTTTGTTTTANCCCCCCCCCCCCCCCCCCCCCCCCCCCCCCCCCCCCCCCCCCCCCCCCCCCCCCCCTTGGTTCACAGTTTTCAGACATTGAACAATGCAGAAACAATAATTAAGTTCAAATATTCCAAACCAGGTCAAACATTGAAACAAATCTAATGAACGTAGCATGATTTTATCATTAATCGAAAATCGATCAATCACTTATTCGTATCCATTTGAAAATCACGTTCAATCAACAAAATACAAAGGTCATTTTATTGCTTAAGCGTGCTTTAATTAATTTCATTTTGAAAAACAAGTATTCCCATGCTGAACATGATAGTAGAAAAGTACTAATTATTCTTTTCGCTATAAACTTCTGCAAGATATGAGCTATTCCGGTTGTACACTAATTGGTGTGTGTACTGTTATCAGTATCGAAAAGTTCAAAGAATACATGAATATTGTATCTCCTTTTTCATATTGGATTGGAAGAGGGCATCGAATATTTTACTCTCATAATGATTAATTAATAGATCATGGCAATGAGGGGCTAAAATTTTCCCTAGAGGGAAATGACCCCTCCTTTAGCCCTCATCGGATTACGTCCCTTATTCTAAATGAGAAATCTTATCATTTACGAAGTGTTAGATGCCAGCCTATTTACTTCTGTATATTTATCAAGATTTCTCCTTTGTTTCACGACAATGATGTTTTAGGTAACGAATTTTAGTTGAAGCTCAAGAAATTCACGCACGCTTATACATCAAAAAACATCATTCGTTTAACTAATGAATTATTAGCATAAGAATGAAATTTTTTGAGAATACGTCCCATCAGATGATTTCTCTAATTCAAGCAAATATCCTACAAGTGTATCAAAGTAAATCTTCTGATTTTCTTAATTTCTGTGTGGCTGAATGAATGAAATGAATCATCATGTCAACTAATGTTCGTAAACATGAATACAAAGTTACTTTGCCACTCGATGAACAGCAACACTGTATCATCTGATAGGTCTTACTAGGGATTATTCGAGTGGAAACTGATACTTAAGATGAGATGCGTGACATTCTCCACGTTCTTCATTCGGTTAAAAACGTAAATACGCCTGAGTTAGACGATAATGTAATCTATTGAACGTATTTTCAACTGTTAATATTTCTATGTATTTGAAAGAATTAAAATGAGTAATCGATTATAACATGTGAAATATTCCGCACTACAGTTTAATGATCTGCATATTTTTTATTTGAAAAAACAGCGCTTTACCTTGTCCTTTAGTTTCAAAGTCGACTACATCAATATATGGTTAATCGATCGAAAGCATGACGATCTCTTTTGCTTCAAGTTTTTTGCCGTATTCTTTGTTTTATATAATAGACAATAACATTTACCAGCATTTATAAGCAAATAGATTCATTTGTGTTTAGAAAATAAATACTGGTACAACTAAGTACTTATTTTTGTTGATTTCAAAGTACGATATCACTCGTATAACACTGTCAGTGTCGGTTCAATCGCTCCTTCTTGTTTGTACACGTGAGTTTTGATTCATAATCTATTTGGTCGATTATGAATGTTAGTTATTCAACAGTAAAACTGAATAAAACTTGTCATTTTGGGCAAGGTTTAATCAAACCAGACAAAAAAATGGTTATTATTTCATCTTTTTTTTAAAATTTTATGGTCTGAAAGTCGATTTACTCATTGCTGCCAGCGATATCGAGCAAAAAGAAAGAAGATACATCGATTACATGATGACGGCTTTTGTCATATCTCAATATCGCAGCATAGTTCTATTCAATTTACAGCTTATCCAAGAAGTGGTCCTCTTCTCTTCGAATTCATCCAACGTCGCTGATTTAATAGTGTCATAATTAAAGGTCGTGTTTTGAATTTCATTAGTTGATCGTAATCGCTGAGATTGATGCCCTCTGTCTCATGTTCCATCAAGTCTGTATCGTCAATGAACGACGTTAATACTGATCGGCTCATAACTGGAGTCCGTAGAGGTCTAATTGCAAATGATTTTATTGATTTGAGATCGGAAGTTCTTAAAAACGGAACGAATGATGCAGCACTCATTGTTTGCTACAAACGAAAATACGATTAACATTATTTTATTATCATATTAATAATAGTATTAACTTCACTTGTAAAACAAGAAGATATAGGATACAACAAAGTGTACTGTGATGCATGCTGACTACTATGAAGTTTGAGATCTGAAAAAAATGAGAAATTGTCGACGAAAGTTTTCTCTCAGCCAGCTAGAATGTTTTTCTGTGGTGTTGAATAAAATTATAGAAAAACGTCTTTCTTTCTTTCTTTCTGCAGAACGATTAAAATAAAGAGATTTTATTTACGAAGGACGTATGACATTTAATTCAAGAAGATAAGCAGAGAACAAACTTCCTGATTCAATTATACTTGCTTGAATAATAGAAACAACAATTAAACATTTGAAAAAACCTAATTTACACTTGAACTAAATGCCTCTACAGAAAAATACATGTTTACACTCATTGCAACCAGGTGAGCTAATTTCTAACTGCTTAATTGTATTTCTTCTATTATAAATATAATAATTCAGGGGCCGCAGCAGAGGGCATCAAGAAGAAGCATTTTGAGAAGGAATGTTTTCAAAAAAAAGAAGGAAAAGAAAGAATTTTCCTGGAGTACAGCATCACCGCAGCGAATACATTTTATACAACGTCCAATAAGAAACAATAGGACTGAGCTCAGGCGAGTAAAATAATTTTCGAATTAATATTTGGTCACGTTGCAAGACCGTTCTCTTGGCTTTATAGCGAATACGAACATAAGAACGAATTTGACAGGCGAACAGTTGCCTCCTTGGTCATGCGACGTGCGTGCATGTTGTTGTTATCCCCGTGTCTCAATGACTCTCTCGGTAGTTTTACAGGTCACGCACACCCCTCACTCACATGTATTGCTATGCCGCGTAGCGATTACGAAAATTCGTGTATAATCAAACCTATCCGTTAATAGGGTGTTAGAGATATGTAGCAGCATCCTCGCTCTGTTCTTGAAAAATAGGCAACATAATGCACAGTGGCTACCAATGTAGACACCAAACGCAGATAGAGTGCGTCTAAATGCGGCTTTTGTTCCAGTCGAACGCATCTAAACGCATTCAAATTGCTGAATGCATCTGTTTAAAACGAAATGCGGTCGTTCATTGGTTGCTTTTGCTTGCGTCCTAAACGAGACGCGTTTAATGTCTGAATACATCCTGACGTAACTAGAGTTCTCAAAAGTCAAACAGGGACGGCAGTAAACGACCGTAAATGGAGAAATACGGCGTTTTACATAGCTGAGTATTACGATCGTATTTCTCCGTATACGGAGAAATGCGATCGTTTACGAACAAATAAACGCTCGTTTGCTGTCAGCGTAGACGGAGATCGCATACAACCTCCGTTTTACTCCATATTTGCTCATATACGATCGTATTTCTCCGTATACGATTACCGAGATATACGATCCTAAAACTAAGCGATGTAAAACGCCTAAATATGATCGCATGCGAAAAAATACGTCAGTATACGGACTCCATATTTTTCGTCCTGAGCTAAACGCATCTAGGTTTGTGTCGAATCTGACTGTTTGACGTTGATTCGCGTTTGAGCGCTTTTCAGATACAAAGCAAAGCTCAAGCACAGTATGATTTTTCCATGTTGATTCTATTTCTCAGCGTAGCCTCCCACGTCCACTCTATAGCGAATTATTTTCGTCATCATCAGAGCTCGTGCAGTTAAATCTATCCTACATAGTTTGAAGTCAATATAATATACTTGGCTGGTGTTTTTCGACTATTGACGTAATGTGCTTCTTTTCTTCCATCACAAAGGCTAAAATAATAATAAAACCTTTAGGAATGTCATATGGTGACAGCACGCGTCTCTCTCACGAAACTGACTGTTTCATTAGAAAATGTTCGATGTTCACACATCACTTTCGGTTTTATATTATAACTCTTTAGATCAACGTAGTTGAGTTTATACAAAGCGAATTCCCAAACCCTACTAAGGTACGAGAGACTCAAAGTTACTCTTCGTGTTTCACTGTTAAAGCAAAAGATGTAGACACCCACATATCTACATGAGCTGTTCTACCTTATCGCGGTAAATGCTCGCTTGTGAATCGCATGTTCTGCTGCTCTAGTCTAGGCGACTGCACATCTGACATGCGTAGCTTTGGTAAGAAAACTCCTTCTACTGTACAGGCTGAGATAGACCTGGCTTCTGGTTTTGAATTCAACTTGAAATCATCTTTCAATTTTTAAAAAGATAATTTTTGTCATCCGATATTTCTGATATATATCCTACTTGGATTGGGATGCCTTACGACTTCCTCGATCGAAATACGCTTTTTAGGGTTTCTCGTTCTGAATGGGTTACTGTGAGATTTTTACGTCCTCCATCGAGTTGGGTTAACTGGATAAGTTTCAAATTTCTCGATCAATATGGAGTTCAATTGTGACTTATGAATTTTTCAACCAGATAAGTCAAAAGTCTCCTCTGAAACCTCAACTCGATTGAAAAAGCTGAAAAGCATATTAAGAACTATAGCTCGAGCGGAAAAGTCAAAAGTCATGTCTGAAATTGGTTGACCAACTTAATTTGCGCAGAAAGTTGAACGCTGATTGTGAGTTGAATTGAAATTAAATTAAACGTACCATCCTCATTCTCGTTCATCAGCACTGTTACTGCATACTACTGAATATCGGTTGCCTTTCTGATTTTGCTCATCAACAACGGCACCAATAAAAACGGTGCGTTTTTGTTCTGCTGAGCGACAGTCTCGATCGAACATCGATACGCAACGAAAGGTCATTCGCCCAGACATCTATAAGACTACTGCCATGATATAGCTCAAGTTCGGCTATGCTTTGTCACTGAGTACATGCCCGAAAGGACGGGGACGCATAAGACGTCAAATCTGCCCATTGGTATTTTTCATGGCAAACCCCATTGAACTTCATAAATTATTCGACGAAAACCAAATGCCTCAAGCATGTTTGAAACATATACGAATCGACTCTGTTTTTTTATACTGATATCGAATATTATATTGGTTTTAGCTTAGGCTTCCATTTTGCAGCAAAAAAAGTGGCTAAATACTAGTCAAAATCGTACTACGAGGAGAGTGCGCTTCGGAATTTTACTAGTGACCATATTTTTCCGACTTTGAAATATGTATGATTTCGTAGCTTTTGAAAAGGGCTATCGAATCAGTATGACCAAAATTTTGGTACTTTCAATTTTTAAATTAAAATTTTTGTTGAAAGATATGAGCGAATGATAAATATAGCAAATATACTAATAGTACCTCTTGATGCATTGGATTTTTTTCTCATGGAACTAAATAATCAATCAACGACTTACGTATAGAATTGAAGCCCTATTCAAGAGCTATCAAATTTATAATTTAAGTGCCATTTTGTTATATGATTTATTATGGAATTGAATCCGCTGTACACCGATCAATTATTCAATCATTGATCAAAAAATGAGTTATTTTGTTTATATCTTTAAGCATTCGAAATTCGATCAAAACCTCATAAATTTAACACCAACATGTTCGTGTCAACTTGCTCTTTCCATTGATATAAAATGCAATGGGGTTTGCCATGAAAAATACCAATGGGTCGATTTGACGTCTTATGCACCCCCGTCCGTTTCAGCAGTGAGCGAAACACAAAGAAGGGCCATTTTACGTATCTCAAGTCCTGCATGTGAGTGCCACGTAGATTGAAGTGCCACATGTGTACCTTAGCCTAAGTGTGACGGACTTTTCGTTGCACTTGAGATAAATTAAACATTTTCTGGAGCTCTGACAGCTCCTTGCCAGTGTCAGGCTCAATCGAAAACAGACTGACCTATCTATCTTGAAGAAAAGACAAATACAATCTGCTTGTATTCCACGTTTGCCTTTCAGCAATCGATTATTTTGTCGACATTCAGATGAAAAATCAAATAATAATTTATTGTGATGTGTGCAAAAAAAGAATTTTACGATTTGCAGATTTTAATTTGCCAACGCGTTTCACGTTATTTATTGAAATATTAAACACTCATCAGGGCTCTGCATTACATTACATTTCTAGCACACAATGAAAAAAAAGATAAACAAAAAAACAAATATAAAATTAATGTGCTAGTTTGAAAAACTGATGCACAAGATTTCGACTGTTATATGAGTTGTGATCTGCGGCCACGTTCAAAGCAAAAGAAAATCTTTTTCAAGTTTTTGTCTGATACCCAGACTATTTCACCATTGATTTATGATTTGATTTTAACTTCTTGTATACTTAATATAATCGATCTCTTTCATTTAATATCATTTTCTACATTGCAACAGATATTATTCTATTTTAACTTTTAAATAAAATTATAATTTCGTTTCTATAAAATATTTTTCAATTTACTGTGATTTAAGTTGATCTCTATTTCATTTTCATAAGAGAAATTTTATAAATATCATAGAACTAGTTATTTCTATTTCTTGAAATTCAAATTATATACAAGTATTATAAAACTAAATATTATAAATTGAACATTGTAAATTAAAATTCTTCTTTTACGACTGATATGAAAGAAAAAGCATTTTTTTACTTTGACTTTCGGGTGATTAAAAATATTCGCTCTCCGATTTCCATCTTAGCAAAATTTCATATTCAAAGTAGCCTAATTTATGTAAAACAAAGAAAATATTTAATCGTGCTAACCGTACAGATATTCAATCTGAGTTTAAACATGCCGGGAAAATAGTTGCCTTTTTCTTTTTTCTTTTTATTAAATCCAAATATTTCCTTCAATGATTGTACACGAATATTGCCATTAATAACATTCTAACGATCTATATTTCATAACTTTCTTCGATAGTTTAATTGTAGCAATAGCAAAAGGTTCTCTTGCAGATTAACATAAGATAAACGTTTTTAATTTTAATTTTACTTCTATTATTTTTCTCTAATTAAATGTGACTGTGAACTCGGTGATGGTTGTACACCGCCTAATTATAGTTGCACAGAATTAATACAGTCGAATGATGTTATTTGTACTTGTCCCGATGGCCAAGGACATAAAAATGCTCGTTGTCATAAGAAACATTTTTTTGTCAAAACTTAACCTTCGATAATTCTATTGAAAATATCGAGGAATTTGTGAAAGTGGTTTTGGTAGCCCGAATGGAATTTTCATTGAAGCATTATCGTTCACATGTTTGTTTTATGTTTGTGAAATGGCACATATAATTATATTAGTCAAGGACTCTGTTCTAACGCTATTGTAACAACTAAAACTTTGACTACTACGACATAAGCCATTGGCTATGTTAATGATCTAGGTACTAATAATGCAGGAACTGATTTTACAGGTTTCCGATGTGAAATATCGATTGGTATGATACATATTTTGTTTTTGTATCACATTTTTAGGTCAAGAACTTTATCGAAAAATAACATGTATTAATGGTGGTGTCTGTAATCCTCTCCTGTGCCAACAGCTAATAATGGAATTGAAACACAACGTTGGTGTTTAAGTGGTAGAAAAAAAAATTAAAAATACAGATCAACAAAATAAAAATGAATGATTTTCATTTGTCGATTTGTCTGGTCCTAATTGCGAATTAACCGGTAGATATTATTGAAACTGTTCAATATAGGTCTATCGAGTCTGTGTAGAAATGGTGGCGTATGTGAAGAGAAATCATGTCCACACAGTCTTCGTTTTAATTCAATGACAATACAATGCGATACAAGCGGTTCTTGCCCATCATAGACTAAAAAGAATGAACAAAAACTAAACTCTATAACTTTTTACCTGTTTAAACCGGATTCAAGCGAAATATTTATGTTTTCTTGCAATGTTTTCAATTCAATAAACACAAGCGCTCTCAAGTTTCCAGAATTTTAGTCTTATGAAAAAATGTTGAATCTGCCCTAGAATTAAAATCTCTTTCTTCCTTCGATTGACAAGAAGAGAGCAGGTCGTATCGTAAAATAATTGTTAAACGAAATGATAGCTGATCAAAATCTCATCACGATTACCAACCTACAAGATACTATACTGAATTTCCAAAGTCACTCGATGTTCACCTTTTTCTCGGCATCTTCTCTCTGGCTAATACAATTGCTTGTTTCACACATGCCGCTATTAAAAGAAAGGTGCTTAATGGCACGTATCATCATCATCGAACTAATGAGTACGGAATATTCTGCTTTTTTTTCTTTCTCTTGTAAAGACGGTCACCGTAATGTGCAATCAAGCTTAACATCCATTAACTTTGGTTCAACTATTCAAATGTCAAATCGAGATTGGTGGTAATTGTAAAATAGATTCTGAAGCAAAGAGTGAATCGATTTCTGATAGAACATTTTACTTGATATTTTTCCATCGATTAACTTATTAAAACCGACAGTTCTAATCGTATAATATCGATATTTACGATAAGAAAACGTGAACAATAATATTGGCGGCACTTCTCCCTTTCATGCCATAGCTATCGATGACAAATTATTATCGGTAGACGAAAAGAAAGCAACAACACTAATGATGATCACCGATGTGAGACGATGTTTGATGTGACGAATAATAATACATAGAGACCACTGTTGCACAAATGAAACGATACAACACAACGAATAAAAATCTATTACTGTAAAAGAAGCATAATCTTAACCGGCCGAACATCTGTTACCATACAAAGTAATTACATACAGATTTTAAGTAACGTTTATCGTACTTCGTAAGTTTTAACTTGTCGAATTGTAAGACATAGTTGAGTATTAATTTCACATAATTATTTCTAAATGAAATGCCGATGCTGATTTTGTCAGCTCCGTCGAAAAAGAAAACAATTCTGTTTGAGAATCGCACTTGTTTTAAAAAATAGTTCAACACTTTTCTCGTTTTATTAATCTGATTTATTACAAATAATATTACACTTTGTTCAGTGTGTGAGAAATTCACGTTTACTACCCTTCTCCCTGTTTTTCTATTTTGTCCAATAAAAAATCAATGCGACAAACCAATGAGAACATTTTTTTTCTTCTTTCAAGCAAAGTGCCAATTGTTGAATGATATCATTCGTAACAATGAAAAGTAAGTTATATGTACCAGGTATTGGTGAGTTGATATTTTGATTCGCTCATCTTTGATTAATTTATGATACTGACATGTTAAGGACAAGCAGGCGTTAATCAACTTGGTGGAGTATTCGTTAATGGTCGTCCGTTACCTGATCATGTGCGTCGAGAGATTGTCGAATTAGCGTTGAATGGTATTCGTCCATGTGATATATCACGAAAATTACTGGTTTCCCACGGATGTGTTTCGAAAATTTTAACAAGATTTTATGAAACTGGTTCTATTCGGCCAGGATCAATTCATGGACGAAAATCGAAAGTAAGATTTTGAGAGAGAAAAAATGAAATGTTCGAACTTCTCTTTTTCACTTCACAGAAAATAAATATTTGCCAATCAAATGATAATGAAGGATTATTAACTGTTCGGTAAATTATCTTATGATTTCTAATTTGTTTTCTTCTCAGTAAAAAATATGTTTGAAGGAATCATCAAGCAAATTTACTGTGTACATTACAACATTATAATCAATTTTTGTTAGAACAAACTATAAAGTTATCAACGGATTATGAAATCTCAATGGAAACAAATTCGTCGTCATTAATTAAACATTCCATTGACAATATTTTATCAAACGAGATGGCGACAAAAAATAAAACTTATGGCTCATATTTAATAATTCAATAACTGCATTTTCCGTTAGTTTTTATGTTTAGTAGCAATAGATGTTCAAATGAATATAAAAAAACAAATTTCTTAGCCGCTAATGTGAATCGATTTGCCTGTTTTTTTTGTGTAATTTAAAAATAGTATAAATAATAAATAGAAATTTCTTCATGGAAATTTTTTTTTTAAAATTTTGGTTGTGATTCAAGGAAAAAGTTTGGTGCCACATAGCTTTAGTGGTATCATTTCAATATGCCACACTAGAAATTCTCATGCATTCCGATTGATTCGATTCGAACTATTATTTCAACATTCTTTCTAGAAAATTTTCGTGCTAAAATCTCATTTTGAATGTAAATATTCAAGTATTTTCTTTTATTTATATTTGCGTATTATTTCTTCCGTTGTCTGATATTATATTCTACTAAAACGACTAGGTAACTATGTATCTTCAATAAAAGTTTGCATTATTTCATAATAAACTTGACCTTGATTAAATCAACAAATTCGTTTTTTTTTTGTGACATCCGTCTGAACAGCAACAAAGTGTTATTTTCTTTTCTTTGTTATTGAAAAATAGAAAAAAAAATGCATTAGTGCATGTGTATAAGAAAAAAGAATGCATATGTGTGATTCTAAAAGAAGAATAATACAGCATAGAAGACGAAAAGAAGAAAAAAAAAGAAAGAAAAAAAAATTATATATAGTCCTTGATTTATTTCTATGAAAAAGAAACCGATTGATATCGCCGATTAATTTCTCAAATGTGAAAGACGTTTGTACTAAAAAAAGAACAAAAGGAAAACATGCATTGTTTAAGTTGATTTCTAATTCTAATGTAAAAGAAATTAATTTACTGTTCTTCAAGCAGTTATTAATCCACGAGGATGAGAAAATGTAACAGAGGTAACTGCACTTTTTTCCGGTGCATTTATTGTAAATGTACGTCGAATACCCATAACTTTATCAAAATCAATAAATAATGAATTATTTTTAATTGCTAAATCTTGTTCTAATGTTGATTTTGTTCGTAATAAATGTTGTACAGCATTTTCTTCTTGTCGTAATTTACCGTGAAGATCAGCAATAGCAGCATGTAAATCATGTACTTCTTGAATTAATCTAAACGGAAACAAAATGCTGTATGGTTTGGGGAAAGAAAAATAAAGTATTAATTCAATTGACCTATGCATAGCAGGATCTCGGCATGCTTCAACGTTTGGTCGTCTAGTACGTGTTTCAAGACGTGTTTGAGCAACTTGTAAGAAGGCTTCTTTATCAGCAATAGTCTTCTTCAAAAATTCAATATTTTGTTCAACATCAAAGATTTCTTGAAGAATCTATATAAAAATAAATAAGTAAATAAATAGAAGATTTTTGTTTTCTTTGTTCGAATTCTACTTTTTCAAGATGAGCTTGTATTTTATTTTTAGCCACTTGACTTTCTTGTACACGATTTTCCAATGAAACGTTAACATGATTCCATTGAGACCACATATCATTATTAGTTTGTGCCATAAGTTGATTACTAGCATTGAGTAATTCGTCCGATTGTGATATTTCACTAAGAGCTCGACGAATATTTTCTTCGGTATATCGTGTCCAGGTTTCAGGCACTGATACTCTAAATATTGATAGGAACATAGATATTAGAGTCGAAGAAATAGTATAAACAGGATGAAAGGATAAAAGGAAATTTGAGAGCTTATTCGAATTTCATTACAAAAAAAAAACGTCTTTATAATTGTGTTTTTGTATTTATTTCATCGACGGCGTGTATTTGATTTGGCTATTCGTTCCTGAAGGGCTTCACGTTTGGTATGATTTACAAAATGGAATATTCAATTACTTTCAGTTTAATTCATACATCTCTAACAATCGTTTAACGGCGCATTCAAAACTAAAACTAATACTAATCTCTTGATGATGGTGTCATCATAACTTAGATTCTAGTCGTTATGTGATATTTATCGAAAGACTAAATAATTCGTAATGATTTTTCATGGGAATAAAAACAAGCGGCAAGTTGAAGGACGAATTGTACTATTTTGCTTTACTGCTAATGTAAGAACTATAATGATAAACATACGTATTATCAACATTTTCAATGCCTTCGTAGAAGTTAATTCCACGCGATGTTGTTTTGATATTGTGAGCAGCTGAATCAAGTACTCGAGCACGAAATTTATCTTGTGCATCACGTTCTAATTCATGTAAAGAAGCACGATTAAGACTAAAACATAGAATTAAGATTTTTCTAGAAAAATTCCGTAGGAAAAATATCATACGCATTTTGTGTATTAAGACGTTCGAGCATTTGTCGAAGTTTTTGTTGACATAATTTAATTGTATCAACTTCCTATGATGGAAAAAATAGAATTTTCTTCGTTTCTATGAATAATTAGACTTACTCGAATAAGTTCTCGTTCGACATTATCATGTACAAGATCGATACCTAAAAGAAATTTAATTGAAAGAAAAAAAAACCAATTTAATCATTTTAGACCTTGTCGTTTTTCTCGTTCATATAAATTCTCTTGTGCAATACGTAATGGTTTTTCCGATTCAGCTAACAATCTTTCAACTTCACGTCGTTTCGATTCAACATCCTCAATTTTACGTTTCATTTTATCTTTTGTTTTTTCTAATTCACCTTTCCAATATTCAATATCATTTATACGTTCACCTAAACGTTTCGATGCTTCTGAATTATTTTTAAATGATTGTTCATCTTTTTCTCGTGCTAAACGTATAGCATCGGAACGTAAACGTTCAGCAGCCGAACGAATTTTATCCGAAGCTAAATAGTTGGTCATCTGAGCATTATACCAATCTTTTGGTGTATAACGTGTATAAAGTGCTTGCCGTGCTGATGGAAATATTGGTGGTACTTTGACATTATCAATATTATTAAGATAATTCGATGAACTCATTGGCTGCATAGTAGATGACGATAATGCTTGTGTTGGCTCAACACGAGCTGATCGATAGAACGTTCCTGGACGCCATGGAAGTGATAGTGACCGGGTTAATAAACCAGAATAAGGTGGAGCCGATGATGTTCGATAATCAAATGTGCCTATGGACGGCAGAAGATTACCTTGTTGAGGACGACGACCCATATGTGAATATTGAGCCGTGGCGGTAGATCCCATATAGTCCATTTGTTAACGTACACCGGTTGTCGACTAATTGACTGCGAAGAGAAAATTTTTATTTATTTTTAAAACATAAAATGAGAGTCGCTATATTTTACCTACGTGTGTGTTGGACACTATATGTGTTTGTTCGATGCACCCACACCCACACACGTACACACTATCGAGCGAAGTGAATTTGAGTGACAAAGAGAAATCTTAGACAAGGTGTAAAGAATTTCTCTCTCCCTTTTGCTCTCGCTCTCTCTCTCTCTCTCTCTCTATCCCTCTTTTTTTTATTGTTGTTGTAATGTTACCTGTGAGCATGTATGCATTTGCGTTGTCAACTGATTTTTTTTACCGATGTCCGATGACGATGACTGCAACTATAGCTGATTTTGTTGTTGTTGATCCTCGCGTTGTCAAAAGAAACGCATTTCTTTTCTATAGACTGTTTTTTACTTCTTTTTTTTCTATTACTGAAATGTAAGAGTTGACGATTGCGTTGTGCTTTCATGGACAATGAACAAAATCAGAAACCAATTGGGACACACTTTTCTTTTTTCTGCTTTATTTATGAAAATTCAAACAAGAAAAAAATCTATACAAGTTCTTTTCCGGCTTAATTTTTAGTCTACATTAAAAGCATAGGCTTAAGAAAACCTTGCTTATTTAATTATCATTCATTCGTTTTCCTTTCATCATTTTTTCTTCACAATTCAAACAAAACAAATTTTCTTTTTTTCTCTTCGTTTTTAAAACATTAAAAAGCAACACTTACATGAACAAGTTACTCACTTGAAACGATGACAACGAGAAAGTAGAGTGGCTTGATGCTGCCGGTGAAACACACACACACAAATTTGTATTGCATTCAATGAAAAAATATTTTGCAGACAAAAAAATATTCGAAAATTTTCGTTTAAGAATAAAAATAATAGACATTAATGATCAATTCTAACGGTTGTTGAGAGCGGCATCATGCTACTTCATTGTTAATTATTTCATTTTTAATGAATAAAAATTCGACTCCTTCTCATTTTTGTCCAAAAACTAAATTCTCTAGAAAATTTTTCAGAGGTTTCTTTACATTAATCATTAGTTTTGTTCTTTTCAATTAAATATTTACTATTAAATTGGTATGCTATTTTGAATTCAAGCAAATTAGATTTATTTTATTTCAAGAAGAAAAAAAGCGTTGATTGATAAAATCAAAGAATAATATCTAGCAAAAATTTCTTGAATTCAATATTAGAGTAATATCATTTACTTTCGAATAGCTAGAAAACGTTTTGATTATGATATGTTTGTGATAAACACTAGAAATTTTCTTCAAGTTACACTCATTTTATTTTAATAATAGGAGAATAAAATCGATGTATGTTGTACTTTGCAAAGAGCTAGCACCGTTTGTTTTTATTAATACTTCTACGACATCAGTTTCATCCAATGATTTCGCGAATACTTCCAAGTATCAAAAAGAATCACTTCAGTCTGATTATATTCATTTCCGAGTCATGCGAAATCACTTCAACAGCTACCCGCAATCGTCCTTCGATTAATATTTTACTTATAACAAATCAAAGAAAATTATTCTTCTTTAACAATATCTATGTACGTATATATATATATATATATATATATACGTATTTGTAGAGTTTCTTTTTTTTTCTTCTTCATAAAAACACTTTTGAATCATAATCATGTACATGATACACAAAAAAGAAAAGGAAAAACGCGAACAAAAAGAAAAGAAAACGAGTAACATGTAATACTCGCTGGAAATAAGAATATTCTCCCACTAGACAAGCTAAATGTGTCTGATGATACAAAAAGAGAAATTTTTAGAACTTAAAAAGAAGAAAAAAGAGAAATATGTGAATGACACAGTGAAGGAAAAAACAGATGTACACTCGCACACACACACACACACACACATATATACTCGATCACCGGCGTGACTTGTTTATCGCCGCTGTTGTTACATCTTTATACCAGCCAGCAAGATCAACTGGTTGTTCGCGTGATTGGACAAAGAATGGTTGGAGCATTAATTCAACATATTTAGGTCTTTGCTTATAGTTTTTAATTAAACTGAAAATAAAAAAAAAGTTTTAAAAATCGGAAACAAAAGCAAAATCTTCGTATTCTTACCACATATTAACAAAAGATCGGAAATCATCAGAAAATAAAAGATGAGCAGGTAGTTGAGGAGAATCTTCAGTTACAATACGTGACATAACATCAAAATCAGATCGACAATTTGAATATGGATAAGCATTTGTTGCAAGCTCAATCTAAATTTTATATTGAAAAATATTCTAGATAAAAATAAGCAATGCATCTTTCGATCTTATAATTAGAAGTTTTTGAATCTAGAAAAAAAAGTTTGTCTGAGAGTAGTCAAACTCTAGAAAGCTTTCTGGTACAAGTAGATTTATATAAATGTTTTCTGGAAAAATAAATCACAAAATTTTGCCTAGAGATAAATCTAATGACTATTATAATCCCCTGAAATGTTCAATCTAAGAAAATATTCGTTCGTGTAGTTGTTACATTCCACAAAAACATGACTTTTTATGCCAAGAAATCGATTTGTGCTCGAAAACAACTTTTGATAATCTTACAAACACCTCATTGAGAGTCTTAAACGAAGAATATCAGTGACGGCAGTTCTCTCGCCAGCTGAAATATTTCCATTCTACTATAATTACGGTAAAAATTAATATGTTAGACATCTTGCAAGACTAACATCGGTAGCCTTAGAAGTTTTTCTTTCTCATCAATAAATTCTGTACTCGAAGAAAAAATTTACATTGAAAATTTTTTAATCAGCTTAAAAGGTTTCTTCATTAGAAATCAGACTTATCATGTTTTATCTTATACATTTTCTTAAAAACAAACAGAATTGAACATAACTAATGATTTACAAGACAAATAGAGAATGAATTCTTTGTAATCTTTATCAAAACGTTATAGTACTTGTAATTGAAATAGGAACGCTAACGAGAAATCTTATCCGGTAAAAAAAATAAGACTCCATTTTCACTAGAAGTCACACAAGGGAATAATGTCATGCAACTCTATTACAAATTCATAAACTTACAAGCGTAATTCCTAAGCTCCAAATATCAGCTCTTATATCATAATCAGGTCTTGCTGGATCCGATGGCTCAATACGCTCTGGTGACATGTAAGCAGCACAGCCGGCATTTCTTGACTTTGCCATTGATTCAATCAGTACACCACTAATACCAAAATCACAAAGTTTTATTCTTCCATAAGCATCTATTAATATATTCGATGGCTTAACGTCTACAAAGCAAAGTGTATTGATAATTATCCTTAGAAAAAATGAAAGCAAACCTCGATGAATAATACCATGGGTTTCTTTCAAGTAATTAAGAGCAGTTACTGTCTAAAAATAAATAAAAAGAAACTATTAATAAAAATTTAAAAATAGATTTCTTCAACTTACAGCAAATGTTAATTTGCCTAAAACACATTCTGGCATAGGTTGTTGTATAAGTTTCAGAAGTTTATCAAAACATAAAGCCATTAGTTCCATACATATCCAAACATCTGTCTGAAATATTTTTCGCAAATATTTAAATAACACTTTTCAAAATCAACCACGATGCTCTAGACTTACAGCATTAATAAAATAGCCGACACATCTAACAATATACGGAAAATTGTAACTTTTAATAATAACATCTAAATCCATGATAATTCTTTTATTTTCTTCATCAGATGCAGTTCTATGCATAATTTTAACAGCAAGTTCTGTTTTACTTGGTACATGTTCCATTTTAAAGACTTGTCCGCATGAACCAAAACCAAGAAGAGATACATTTAATAGTTCTTTAAGTTCGACTCGTTTTTGCTACAAAAATAAAAATAGAATTCTATCGGAAATTATCAAAGTAAACGCTTCTACTTCGCCGTTTATATGCAATAAACCCGAATTTTTGAGCACCTCTTGGTATTTAGCTTGCGTATTTTCACTAAAGAAAATTTTTATTATTTATTATTTCAGAATTAAGCTTTGCTTTTTGTCTACCTGGTATTATTTGTAGATGGTTGAAGTGGTGATAGTGGCAATTGAAAACCACCTTTACGTATAGGTGGGGCTGAACTAGCACGAGACGATGAGGAAGCATTTAAACTGGCTGCAAATATTTAAAAGAATATTATATAAATTTCAAAATCAAAGAAAAAGCATTTTCCTACTTGGCAGCAGTCGCGGTTGTGCATTCATAGGTCGACTTGTAATTCGATTAGTTGTCGGCGGTGTTTCCGTTTCAACTGGAGCGAATTGACGTAGAATTTTCTCCTCAAGAGCTTTCAAACGAGATGACATAGCCGGAATGCCTAAATAACCACCGTCGGGCGATGATGAAGGTGGTGGAGGTGGCATTTGCATTTTATCACTCAAATTGTACTTCCAATCTCATGTCAATATATGACACGAGAGCAACAGAACACAAGAAAAAGAAATAGCCTTTAAAGCGCTATGAGTTATAGGATTTCGTAAGGTTGATAGTAGCGCTGAGGAATTGATTCTAGAGGAGAAAAAATTCGCTCTCATTCGTTAAATTTTATCTACATGACTTGAGCATCGTAATATAAAATAGAAACCAATAGGAAAAAATAGTCGAAAATTTTGAATATTTTATTTTAAATAATTCTCAGGGATAAAATGATGGGCCGTTTTCATTTATTCTACATTATCAGAATGTTGTTTTGTTTTGAACAATGAAAACGATATCCATATGGTTGTTAGTCACGATAGCAGCATCAAACTATACATATGTCTATCACATTGTTGAATAAAAAAAGAATTCTGAAAAGAAAAAATGACCTTCGACCCAAATCTATTAAAGTTTTGTCCTCGTGAATATGCTCGTATAATAATACTTTCTCGTTGACGATCAAGTCTCATCCGAAAAATTTAGTTAACGTTGAAAATCAGATCAAGTGAGACTCTATTAGCCAGTTATATTTTCTTCGATCAAGGAGCATGTACAGAGTTATATTTGGAGAAACATCAAGTGTACTATTCCGATATTTAATTTGCGTAATAACCGTCTGTTTCGTTTACGCTCGATATGAAAATAAAAAAAAGAACCCAGAATAAATATTAACTGATAAAAGAACGTGTGAATATTCGTAATGAATAACTTCGTTGATTTTTATTCTTTTGCGCAATTCTCAATTTTGTTTTGCTCGTAAGAGTACAAGACAAATAAAAGAAGGAATAATGAAAAAATTGTACGATCAAATATGTTCTAATAAGTCTTCTTTGCCGTTTTTTATGTGTACATTTGATGTCTTGATAAGTACGCTGAAAGTAATAGGAATTCAAAAAAAAATTTTCATGCAGCAAATGAAATCTTTTATAGGAACAATCAACACGTGAGTTGCAAATATTTCTGAAAATATTCCGCTAGCGAGACGCATGTACATATTTGACATACATTTTTTTTTATATATTTCTATCTGCTTAGTTTATTATTATAGGCTTCATTTTTGTTTTTATCTTGTAGGTATTATCTTAAATCTACTTTGATATGTCGCTTAATTGCGTCGTTTTCGAACAGGCTGCTTGGACGGTAAGTTTGATATAGATCATAATTTGTTGTTGTTGTTGATAAAATAATTCTAATAAAAGGATCTTCGTTCAAAACGCGTTCGACACGATAGTTATCATCGAATCAGTAAGTTAGAAACGATATTATCCGTTGATTATTTATTCGAAATTTTCAATCGTTTAGATAATGATGAGATTTATCAATCATTTTTTATAACTCACTCATGTTATGATTGCATGCCTAAAAGTGGCAAAGTTCTATTACTTGATGCACGTCTATCGATTCGAAAAGCGTTTTTTGCGCTAGTATTTAATGGTGTACGAGCAGCTGTTGTATGGCACTCGCAAACATCGTCATCTATTGGTCTTGTTACAATCAGTGATTTTATCAATATGCTTACTGCTGCTTATGATGCTGAATGGGTAAAGAATTTTTATAAGAGTTGTAACTTAAATCAAGACAAAAATAGATTTAAATAATTCTGCGTAATAGTTGTGGTTAGGAAGAAAACTAGAATTGGTAGTACATAGACACATTATTCCTTTTAACTCAATGACTATGTTTAGGTCGCCAGATTGGTTTGTAATAAACAAAAAACTATTTTCGAATCGTAAGAATAGGGATATGATTAGAACATTGCATGACGTTTTTTTCTCTCTATATATATCGACGACGATCTAGGTTAAAAGAAAAAGATGAGTCTCGGTCACCGTCACGGTCGAATTGCTGAATATGTACGCTGCATGTTGTTGTTGTTGTTTTTGAATTCTAAGGCTTGCGACACTCGTCGAAATAAAATTTATTTGCTTTCTGATCTATCAAATTTCACTCGCTTACAATTACATATTTAGTGCAAAATATGTATATTTAAACATGCATGTGTAGTGTAGTACTGTCATCTTAGATTAAATCTTCTTCAATATGCGAAAACTAGCATTGTCACTGTAATGAATATAAATATATAATAATGGGAAAAATTGCTGCATCAGACTGACTTTTCTCTTGAAAACAAAAAAGCGTGAGGATCTGCCAGCTACAGTAGTGTCAAAGATCAATCTGATCAGCCGTACCCTAAGAAATATTTCGGAGGTATAAGTTTTAGATTAGAAATATATCTAATCATTTGAAGATGGCGACTAAGACAGTTCCTTGAAAATTCGAACCTCATGCCAACCAATGCAGGCTTTTCTCTAAGCTATAGGTTTACACCTAATTTTTAAAAATATTGTAGAATCATATTGAATGAATACTTATCGTTTACATTATTGATGATACAAGCTGTTAATTTCTACCGAAAACATGAATCGATTCTGAACATTCAAATATTATTTATCGTTTACACGAATGAGAGAGGTTCAGATGGTCTAAATCCTTTTGTAATATTTCAACAAGACAATTAGAAACTTTCTACGAACATAAGCCTCACCAACTTCGCAAGCAAATCACGCCCTGACTCTTCGTATATCTACGATCATATTCTATCAGTGACTATCATGTACGATAGAGTAGCGATCACAACGGAAAAAATTCAATTTCATATAATAACTGACAGAATGATAATGTTCAATTCACAAAATTGTTGAATTTCAAAATTAACTAGTGTATATATATACATGTTTTTTTTATTCAGTTTAAAGCCATACAAAATCTTTGCTAATTAATATCGTAATAGAAAATCATGATTATTAATTTTTATTAGCTTTCGTTAAATAGAATGTACATTTTTATTTCAGAAAAGTATTGCAGCATTGGAAACATCATCAATACTTGAATGGAAACATGATTTTCTTCAGAAACGGGGAGCTAATAATCAAAATATTAGTTCCAATATAATTCAACTAGGTCCACAAGATAGGCAAACATAAATTTTGTCGTACATTTTCATTTTAGAAAGAATGTTTTTATTTTCTTTCTTGTTATATTTAGTTTATATACAGCTATTTTAACATTAATTGACCGGAAAATACATCGCATACCTGTTATTGATCCTGCAACTCACAATTTTTTATTTTTAATTACTCATAAACGAATATTGAAATATTTATACATGCATGTATGTTGAATTCTTTTATTGTTTTCTCTTGCTATCTTTTATTTCAATTAGATCTATGATTTACCTCAACCTCATTTTATTCATCAAACATTAGAGGAAGTTAAAATTGGTACTTATGAAAAAATAGTAATGGTATGCAAATCTATTCTATTGTTATTATTACAGTAGGAGTTCATACGTTGAGATCGTTTTCTTCGTTTTGTTCTAATAGCACTATAAACACAATAGGCGAAATGTGCATAGGAAAGAAGTACTTGAATTATTTATTACTCATCAAAACAGCTCATATTAAACGCAGTAAGAATCAAATGGTTCTTTGCTAGACCTCGCAGGAGTCCAATTCCGGATGCACACTAATTTTCCGGGGACCCGAATTGAGTTTCGAGTTCGAAAATCTTAGATTTGACGGGCTCTTGCAGTGAAGATAGTCTCGAAAATGCGTGCTTGAATTCGTCATCCCGAAAGAATCCGGAGAAGAAGCGTCCTATATCCTTAGAAGTGACGATCGAATTCCGATTAGACTATTTTATTAACAGTATAAGATTGTGGTTCAAGAGAATTCTAAGTAAAAACATTTTTTAGGTGAGCCCAGGTCTAAAAATGTTAGACCTGACCAACTCTATGTTAGACTCTAAGCTATGATCGTTTTACTGGCATTCCAATCTAGTGAAAGACTTAGGCCGTAGTTAGGTATGTTGAAAGTGCGAACTGAAAAAATGAATTATATTTCGAGAAATTTTCTTCTAAGTGCAAATGATATTGTAGAAAATAGAGCTCATACTTGAGGAATATATTTTTAAAATGTTTTCAGCATTGCTTATTGTTGTAGGAGAACATATTGAAAGTCGTATAGAGGATTTCCTAAGTTGTTTTTTTATAGATAGCATATGTTTGAAAAAGTAAATATAATAGATTCATAAAAAAAAGAAAGCGATGCTGTTTCTGTTTCTGGACTACTTCTACCCATTCGTTTGTAAATAGCAATATGAAACCTGTTACGTATGAATAAAGTAGATCGATCGTTGTTTGCAAAGCCAACGTAGTCAGGTTCAATATCAAGGATTCTTTTCTTCGAGAAATTGTATTTTATTCTTATTATCTGTCGGGTCAATATCATAAACAGATAGAGTCTTTCTTTTTTCAAATGCAATTATACATTGCTCATGCTGATTCCATGCTGACGAATAATCACAAAGAACTAAACAAATACGTAGAGGGCGATCTGATCCATTTAATTGAAGACGATGTTGTAAACTCATCTCGAGTGAGCAAACATAAAGTTCATTATATTGATTAGATGGAATGCCGTCTGAACATACGGAATACAGCGAAACTATTTTTAGTCAATCATTTACATTACTTAATTGATAGGTCACTAGAAAAATAATTAAATCGTTACCCACAGTAAAATCTTTAAATCGCTTGACTGTGTATTAGATGTTGTAGCTTGTCTATTCATCGTCGTTGGTAAATTTCTGTTATTATTATCATCATTTTCCAGATAATCCCAATTAGTTAATATAAGGAAATTTTTCCTTAGATCACACTGAATTAACGTGTAAGAAATTGCTTTGACAAGAAAATAAATTTGATATGTTTTCGTCGAGTGAAAAACAAATTTTTCAAGAATACCAGGAAATTGTGTACTTGTAATGTCAAAATATTTCGTAGTACGAAATTTTTTCTTTCCATATGCTTTATTTAATGTGCATAGTTCCAAACCGGTTGCATTTATAAATTCATTTAGACAGGAACAATATTCCATTTGCATAATTCTCCCTTCGAATTCTGTGCATTTTATGGAAAAATCAGGAGATAATTGCTTCGCATTCTTATGTTCAAAATAAGGTTGTAAGTCCGATCCACACGATGATGCAGATGATTTATAATTATCACAGTAGACAATAGAATTATCATGTATTGCAAATAATTGTATTTCCGATGATTTCAAAGATATAGTTGAAAAATCTTTATAGAATGATAAATTTAAATAATTTTTATCAGCCATTAATAATAGTGAACGGAAAATCTCGTTAATATGATAGAAAATATTGATTAAAATCCATTTGATTTGAATGAACAATTTCTATTGATGTAGGAATCTTATTAAGAAATTCTAATAATTGTAAGCTGCGCTCTGTATCATCCTCATGAATAAAGCTCGGCGTACAATTTGAAAGTAATCTGTCTAGTTAACGTATTCGTTGCCAATTTGTTTCTACATACTGTTGTTTTATCTCATTAGATTGCTTTTGAACAAATTGATCTGTTATAGTTTGCTGAAATTTCGATAATTGAATTTTTAATTCTGATAATTACTTCTCTTCATATTCTTTTTCTAAGCGTTGCGTTCTAAAATCCTGAATTTTGTTTAATACAGCAGAAATTGACATTTTACTCCTGAAATAAACCCTCGTATATTTAAAATTCTCTAAATACCGCGAAAATTTGTTCAAAATGTTCTACTTTACCTTTTGCGATCACAATATCATTTACGTTGGTTAGAGTATCGCCCATGATTTGTTTTAGGAGTAGGCTTATTTACGTATTATTCTATGTTCGCTAAGGTTTACGGCATTTCCGCATTTTGAAAAATGATAAAAAGGAAAATGAAGATTCTGCGGGCATTTGTTCAATCACATTCACACACTCAAGATCTTGTTTGGAATTTTAATCCCATAAGGTTTGCGAAAAACAGCTTCCTCATCAAGTGTTAAATTTTGTTATTGTAAAATTCTTCGTCACTAACTTAATTTTCACGATTGAAAATAATAAACTGATATTTCGCGTGAACAAATATTACTACTTTGAGACTAATTCTGTCAAAGGAATCTGGATCGGAAAATTTTTTTTTCGATTTCTTCCAAGAAAATTTCCATTTGCTGCAATAAAATTTGGAGAGCGATTTTATCGGCATGTTTTGACTCAATAGTCGTTTTTGCTCTAGTCCTTACTGAAGACTTCGGGAGCAATACGTCAAGATTTTTCTTATTTTATTTATATGATCTAATCTTGAGAGATGATTTTTTTAAATATTTATTTAGATTGATTTAAAAACAAAATTAATTGAAGTTCTTCGCATATTTCAATCCATACGTATTTCAGCTTTACCAGTTGTTGATAGCGAAAAAAAACTTCACGATGTTTATTCCAAATTTGATATAATGGTATATGAAACTTTAGCTTATTCTACTGAACAAGAGCCGCTGATTTCTGTTTTGTTTTATTAGCATTTAGCAGCAACACGGGCTTATACTAATCTTGATGTGCCATTGTGTGATATACTCGATTCGATACACGATCATAATACTCGTCAATTAATAACATGTAAAAGAACAGATCACTTATTTCAATTAATGGATAAATTCGTTACTCGCGAGGTAAATAGATTTTATTTTGACATTTTCTCAACGATCATAAAATTAGTATTTCGCCCAGGTTTCTTCGTTCATTTTTGTTTTGAAATGTATCTATTGAATATCAAATTCAACTGAATTAGATCTTTTTCTATTGTCCTTCTGTATAGGTGCATCGTTTGATAATAGTTGATGATCTTCAACATGTTATTGGTATTCTTTCCATATCCGATCTGATGAAATTCCTCATCACAACATTCGATAGTAAGATTGTTTTCATCCATATTCTTATTAATTCTTTTTCCTTTCTCGTTTAGAAATGAGTCGCACTAGTTCGACTACATCAAATAGTTTAGCAAATGGCACTGGCTTTGTCTGTCAATCAATAGATAGTTGACATTTTACAAACTCTTAATCGAAATGTGTTTCGCGTTCATATTTAATATAACAGAAACTGTTTTATCACATGTCCATTATACTGCACTATTCGCTAACTCTTGTTACGGTTTTCTTCTTTTTTTGCGGGCTGTTGGTTCTTTTCTTTTCTTTTCTTTTGGTTTAGACTTATAAAAGGCAGACAATAATGATAAAAGATTTTTTTCTTCCATTTTCGGTTCTTTTGTTGCTGATTGTCTTTCATCGTTTCGAAACATCCTTATTTTCTCATTTATTAACAAAACTATAGATATCCAATGAGAAACAAGAGAATATTGTTCATTACGATACTTACTTTTTCTGTTGCCTGTTCAAGAACTACCCTTGTATTTATTCTTGTCTTCAATCGTCTTTTTTTGTCTCGCTATTTAGAATCAATCGGAAGCTAACCGATATTTTCTATTGACATTTGGAAACAATGTAACAACATGTTGCCAAATGTGCTGAGGAAAAATGTATTAGAGAAATAAAATAACATTTTTCTTTTGAGTATTGCTAAAAATTGGCTGGAATTTTTTTAAATTCGAATGATAGAAAGAAAAAAATCTGTAATTGCGAATAATGAAAGCATGATCTTGATAATATGTTCTAATCGAGTAAATAAACATGTCTCTGTACATTTCAATATGTTAATCTCATCGATTCCACTTGAAATTCAGATTCGTTTTTTAAAGTATCGTTGATTTCTGGAAACTAGCCAGCGCAGCTATTTAGTGAAAAATCTACCTTATTTCAAAGATCGGCTACTTTCACATTACTTATGTTTGTATTTCGTTTGATAAATTTTGTAATAATAGCATAGCGTGGGTGTCAAGGGGGAAACGGCGGATTTGGAATTTTGAGAATCCCAAAATCCTAAACGTGAATGATGGAATTTCCACCTGGATTTTTCCCATATGTAAGTCTCATGATTCTTAGAAAGTTCTAAAATGTTCAGCGCAAACAGACGTTTCTTTTTCAAGACAATGAATGCGCAAGAAATACTCATTTTATGGCGCGGCCAGAAAATCCAGTCGTTTTTGAAAATTCAATATTTTAAGAAGGAAACATTTATTCGAGTTGAAACTTTTAGGATCTTTTATGGGCCATGAAACCTATATATGGGAAGAATTTCAGGTCGAAACTACGTCATTCACAGAGCGGAAAATGCTTTTCAATTTATGGGATTTTGAAAATCCCAAAAATCCACTTTTTCCCCCTTGGTGGGTGTACAAATCTGCTGTAATCAGAAAACCTTATTTCTTTTTTTTTTAATTCTTCCCAATAAATAATTGGGCGCTTAATTGGTGTTCATGGTCGGCGGCTGGTGAAGAACCGGAAAACCTCGCTTTTGAAAATTGTACTTTTCATTGCCTTCAAATTGACTTTTTTCTTTTTGTGCAAATTATGATAAATCCATCTGAATTGTAACATGAATGGTAATGGCTATATCAGATTGGTTCTGAGAGCTTCTCAATGCATACGAGTTCCGATCATGAAAGAATATTGGAGCATTTGTCAGCTGATCCCAATTATCAAAATGTCAGCATCTAATGATTTTATGTATTTAACTAGAATTGGTTTAGCAGAAGAAAATATTATACATGAATTTTGGATAGAAGACACGCAATACTCAAAGTATTCAGTAACCACCATAGTAACACTCAGGATGCAGATCATTTGAAGCGTTTGAAGTTAATTGAAACAAATATTCATTAGTTGAAAACAAGAAAAACACTATACTAATTACGAAATCATGTTTAATAAATCAGATCAGTTTGCTTTCTCTATTAAAAGTTTTCTATTGACATATCAAAAATTTCGAGCACATAAATTAATCAAAGCCTTTTTTTTATTATACTGTTTCGTCTGAGATATATCGAATAGATATTATTTAAAAATTTTATTCTTTCTCTTTTGTCAATATGAATTAATTTTGCATTAAAATATTTTAAAAACAAGCGATGAATCATCACTATAGTAATAACACAAAGTAGACTTCTTTTTCTCGGAAATTTAATTGAGATAACTATTAGATTGCATAGGCAACACATCATAGGTAGATAATATATTTATTCAAGATAAGAGATTGCAACATAGATGCAGATTATAAAGAAGAAAGAACCATGATGATCTATTGTGTATATATATGGACGGAAGGGGGTCTCGATTTTTAAAAATTTTCTATTATTAACATGGAATATAAGTTATGCAATTGATGCTGGCTTTAAAGAATTAGGAACTTGTCGTCTGAAAGATAAAGATACGACACATTATGGTATAACAGTTTGTGGACTGTGCCATGTAACGATTGACTATTTCAAATTAGCATATAAAATTGATTTAACACATTTAGATGGTAAATTTAGTCGAACAAATGGTCAATGTGATAAAAGTATTGTGAAAGACATAACAAATAGCTTAAAAAAATTTCTAAATAAAACTCTTAATTCATGGGAATATCCTCAAACAGTAAAAATCATAGCAGCATCAAATACAAAAACAGATTTAAAAGAAATGCTCAAAGAAAAAAGTCATTTCGATAGTGAAACATTTGTTGGAGGATCGAAATTAATTTTAAAACGATATCAAATCACAGTAGATTCAATTATGAAAGATGATCATTATGATCAAGCACGTAAAACGTTCGGTGAGTTGTGACATATATTACGAGTTGGCTTATTTCTTTTACTAGTAAATTATTTTAAATAATTTCTTTTATTTAAACGAGTTTTATAGTCATTCAAATTTTATTGAACTTGAAAAGAAATCTCCGACTAATATTCTTGTCGAAAGAATTTTTAAAGAAAACGAATATGCGAACATGTATGAGTTGTACAGGTCAACAGCGCCAAGCAAACAAAAATATTGATTAAAATATGCAAAAAAAAAGGAAATTATTTCTAAGTGGTTATTTTATATCGACTGGTGTTAGTTTATTTAAGAGAAAAAAGTCAAAAGGTAAATGTTCACATGGAGTAAAAATAAACTGGATTCAATTCATGGTCATTTACATTATCGAATAACATATATGGCCTATCAAACCAAGATCGGAATTTTAAAAAAAGCTTCAAAATGATATTGGTGATCAAACTTTTTCTTGATTTTTAGCATTGAAAAAAATCGAAATAACTAATGGTAAAACCGTTCAGCGTACTGAAAAACAACTCATTTCTCCAATCATGTTTTCAATTGAATTAACGAACCAGCCAGCCATGGTCCAACAATTCAAATGAATTATGCAATTAAAAGTTTTAAATCTCAAAGAATTAATCTTCGCTTGCAATGAAGTGATACGTAAAAATTATTAACTACGAATAGTGTAGAAAAAAATTTAGCATTGCCTAATACAACGTCTCAAACAATTGATTTTACATTACCGAAAACTTTTCAACAAAGATTTACCAATGATATCGTCATATTTACTTTATCAACATGGGTGAATCCATGGAGACCCACCCACTTTTCTGGAAAGGTTTTTTTTCGATTTTTGTTTCAGTCGAAACTTCCGGTATGCTGTAGAAAATACTTTTGATGCAAACAAAACTATGACCTTGCTAGCGGGAAATATTGAGTTCTGGAAGATTTTTTCGGAACGACTATAGTATATTGTCCGACAAAGGTTTCCGAATTTTTTCATGCTGAAAAATATGAAAGCTCTTTAGAAAACCTTTAAATGGAAAAAAATTAGGCCATTCCTATTGAAAGTCTTGAGTTCTGAGTCATTTCTTCTGAAAATAACGCTAACTCTCGTTTGCCATGCTGAGTGACACTAATTTATTTGAAGGATTTTCATTAGACTAATGATAAAGATAATGATGTTCAGGATGATACATCGCTGCTACAATGGTGACATCGATTTACCCTAAACCATCAGCTTGAGACTGAACGAATCTGGCATAGTAGGAAACTAAGAGAATTTTCCGATGTGTTGAAGTGTTGAATATCACTGTTAAGTTTCATTCTACAAAATCTGATACATTGAAATCGACATAAAAAAAAGAAATTTATTTAAATGTAAATGTCCTGATGTGTGTTGGTCGAGATGTTTGTGATGGTATTGAACCGTTTTGTGACTAATCGGTTGGAATTCATGCATCATTCGAATCCCTCGCATTGTACTTGAGGGTGTGTGGATGTAGGTGTTGCTATTCTAACTGTTTCACTCACACCCACACCCTCAAGAAATCAGAAAACGTACCAGCTGGTAATGACCTTTTCCAATATCCGATGATTCATCTCGTAATCTTATTCATCCGAAATCCCGATATTTGTACATAAGACTTTACATTTAAAGACGTCCTTACAACGAGATCGAAAGTTTATCATTCAGTAGTATGTTGTTCCTTTTGATTCCGCGGTCTCACTTCTGTGAGACGATCTGATGTCATTTCTCTCGCGTTACGTGGGCGAAGTCATTAGTCGACGTTGTCCTAAGAGCAAATTATGATCAAGGTCGTTTCTTTGAGAAAGGAACAAAAATCCTTCAAATAAATTAGTGCCACTTAGCATGACAAACGACAGTCAGCGTTATTTTCAGAAGAAATGACTCCGAACTCAAGACTTTCAATAGGAATGGTCTAATTTTTTTGCATCAAAAGTGTTTTCTACAGCATACCGGAAGTTCTGACTGAAAAAAAGTCGAAAAAAAACCTTTCCAGAAAAGTGGATGGGTCTCCGCGGATTCACCCACATATAATAATCAAACAAAAAAAATTGCGTATGAAAAGGATGAAGCAGTACCTGTTTATTTTGAATTAAATTCAATTTCAATTCTGAAAGCTAATAATTATTTTATTATTTTTCTTCTATTATTTATTTATAAAATTCATTCATAAGAAAAATAAAAGTTGATCGCAAGAGCGTGCCTTTTAATTGTAGATCTTGCGTCGTGTATATTTTTTTGATATTAAATCGAAATGAGAAAACGCTATGATATTAATTATTAAAAATTAATCTCTTTTAATAAAAAAAATATGTTGACCTAGCCCTATAGAATTTATTATTTAGATAGACTATTTATCTTGAGGATAAGTACAGATGCCAACATTCTCTTCAACGCAACCATATCTAAACTCATCCTCAAGATAAAATAGAAATAACTATTTATTGAGCTTATATCTTGAATCAAAAGGTGGCTTACTATAGATATTTCGATAAGACTTGCGAAAGAATACATTCGCCAGAAAGTGTATATTATAAATCGGTTAGACTTTTTGTTTTTGTTGTTAGAGATTAGTTAATTGGCTTCACAATTTTTAATAATTACTTAAAGTTGAATATACTATTTAGAATGATCAAAATATAACGAATCAGTAATTATTGGTAAAGGCACGTTAAACTAGTATGTTTTTTTGCAGAACATCGTTAGCAAATATTAAAGCAAAAAGTAATGATATATCCGAATGTCACGGATTTTTGTTTTTGTATTAATATTGATGAAGATGATGGAAGAGCAAGTAAGACTAACGTTTCATTGTTAAAAAAGTTTTCAAAATCAGGAATCCACGTTTTTTTGACCCTGTAGATATAATAGATATCTGTATAACGCAAGCCTGAATTACCTGAACGCACACAACTAAACGATGAAACAAAAACCCACGTCCAATATTTGCATAACTCTTTGATTCATATTTGAATTATTTCGTATCGTTAGCCTCATAGATTTGGGAAATCTTTAGCAGAAGATGGCGGAAAGACAATCCATAAGCATTCGAAAGTTAGCAGAAATGTCTCGGTGACAAATACAAAATGTTTGAAAGTGTATACACAATGGATCCAGGCAATGCGAGTATTTTTTTAAATTAAATATCTCAACTTAACACCTAATTCTTGAATACTGTGAAACGAACATTAACACTGTTATTAAAAACCCATCAACTTCAGAATTCACTAAATGTGGCACTCAAATATTTCTCTTCGTTCTGAATGCGTAATCATGAATGCTTTTTGCAAATAATATTTCGGCTAAATTCATCGAATGCCATTTCTTTCTCGCTATATAGTGGAAATAAATCCTTTTCAGTTCTGCATACAACGATAGCATAGTCAAAATTTGTATGCCACGAGATACATGTCCCACCATAAAAAGTAACTCATTATGATTCATCGTATCACGCCTATGATAGCTCTATTTGTTTTTTTATTACTCTCTAATTGTTCTTATGTCCGCACTTGGATGTTTTCCTTTAAGTACGAAAAGCAAAGTTTCATCTCAACTTGAAGTTCTCCTTATACTACATCACTTCATATTCATGAAATATTTACATTATTTTTGTCATAGAAACGTGTTTGACTGCATATTAACATAAATAAATGCAAGAATACGAGAGCCTTAGAAGAATATAAATTGATCATAGTCAACACTTAACTTTGTTACTCTCTTCAGAACCAAGAAATAAAATATTGCTAACAGCGATTCGATATAAATTAGATCTTTTCTCTTTGACAAACTGGCCGTCTGCTACACGCGCTCTTTCGACAGCAGTTGAGCTGAATACCATGACGCACATGCGATATGTTACTTTTGATGAATATGCGAAAATGTTTTCGACTCCTTGTGAAAACACACTTGAGTTCGCACAGTTTTACCGAAGTATTTTCTTCTTATGCCCATTTATGGATCGTATTTACATCGTGTTTCACATTGTAAATGTACGAGATTCATCTCATTGAAGAGCGAGTTAGAGTTTTAACACATCCTCCTCTCGCAAATATGCATATTGAATGCTAAACTAATTAAAGAAAATATTTTTTTGTCTTCGTAATGGTTTACGAATGACGCTGGAGAAAAAATACAGTCGCTTAAATAAATACTTCATTTGAATGTTTATCTGAGCAATCATGTAAAAGAAAATGACTATTTTTTATAAAATAATCCTTGCAGTCAAAACAACCTAGGAATTAATCTAGCAGAGAGAGAAAGAGAGAAATTACTGAGTAAACTTTGTCTCCTTAACTTTGTTTGGAAGTCACAGCCATGTAAAATAAATATTTATTTTGCAAGGAAAATATGAAATGAAATAAATTATGGTTATTGATAGAGTGTAATCAATGCAATTGTTGAATATCTCAAATTCGTTCAAAAATCTAACGAATACTTCTTAGTAACAGAAAATTAAAAGAGAACAAAAATATATTACTGATTGGTTATAAAGTTGAGGTACATTTATAAGGCAACATAGGTACGACTTGAATCCGTTGCGGTTTATTTAACTCTACAACCAGGATAAATCCTAAAGAGACATAGTGCCGAATACAAGTAACGCGTGAAAAATGAAAGCAATTAACATAAAGCCTAAACCTTAATTAATAAATATAAATCGCTTCGAACAACATCAGATTAAATATCGAAGTGTCATTTATTAGTGACCGTTATAATGTTAGTTCGACTTCAGCGATGGTACTCTTGAGCTGTTTCAAAAGTGTACCCAATCATGATTTCATCTCATATTCCACTTTCTTATTGTACCGATTGGCAAGGACTAGGGCTCATCTAACACAATTGATTATCTCGACTCGCGGAAATCTACGAACAATTGGAGAATATTTGTTCAAATTCCATTAATACTGTTTCGATAATCATAACATTTTAACTCTTTATTTTCCGCTATTATTTTAATACATTGAATCGTTTAACCTCAAGCTTTTCTCGTTTACGACTTTACGGTATCTTTCATTCTTCGACTGTTGAATTGAAAGACATGCAGTTGTTCAGTCAGCATATCGATTTGATGTTTATTCTCGAAGATACGTTCGACCATTTCCGTTTTGAAGGATTCAAGAGAGACACTCGTTTTTTGACCTTCAGCTGCCATTTGCGTGAGAATTATCAGCACAGATTACCTCGTAAATTCTCCTTAAAATGGATGACAAATGATGGAAATGGATAACGGATACTCACAAAACGTTGTTCGTGATTCGTTATCGAATTACGATCTTGGAACAACGCAGTCTTTTTGTTGAGTCGAAGGTTGCCGATTTTGACGTCTTTTAGAAAGAAAATTGACTTGATAGGTAGTTTGTATTATGCTTTGTTGTTCAGTGGTGTTAACATCATTAGAAACATAGAATACGAAGTTTGTCAATTGGAACTATTATTTTATTCTGCATAAACATATGGTTTTCGATTTTGATTCAACCACTAACATTGCGATGTTACTAATAGATTGTAACACATAGAATATATGCTCACTATTTGACTTGACCGAGAGCAAGCGTTGTGATGTTCCTTCGAAGAAATTTGAATTGTTGCATAGTCTCATGAATTAATACATGGTTTGGTGATCGAACATAATTCGAAACTGGCGTCTGTAAATAAACATTGCATACAGCACATCGTATACGACTGTTTAGATGCTACTGCATTACACTTGATTCTGCCATTATTTCGAACAATAGTCACTAAAATAGTCACGAGCGACAAAACTTTAAAAATAAGCCGAAGAAAATGTCAAACAGTTCAAATATGTTGACTGAATCATTCATGTTCTTCTTCTCATATGAGCCTGTTGAAAGCTCTGCAGACACGAAATCTCAAAATTATATACTCTAATCTTTATGATAATCATGCAATACCGATTTAGAATGATTTGTAAGCATATTCGTTGTATCTTTCTATGCACACGCATACGAACCTTACCAATTATTGATAGTATACAAGCAGCAATGCTTCCTGGAACCAGTTTCACATTTGATTCGTTTTATTAGCGTTTAAACGACAGCATTGGCCGGCACTAATCTTGACCTACCATTATGTCTCGTACTCAATTCAATAGATGGTCCTAATACTCATCAATTAATAGCATGCAAAAAAAAACAGATCGCTCGCTTCAATAAATGGATAAATTCGTTACTTCGGAGGTAAATAGATGCTGTTATTATATGTTGTCGGTAAACATAAAAAACAAGAAGAAAGAATTCCGCCTACTTTTTTCTTTCATTCTTTTTTTTATATTAATCTAATGGCGCACTCAACTGAAATAGAGCTTTTCATATTATCTACGCATCGATGTAGGTACTTCGTCTGATAATAGCTGATGACAATCAACAGATTATTAGCATTCTTTTCATATCTGATCATTTGAAATTCTTTATATCAGCATTTAAGAATAATTTTGTTTTCATTTTATTGAATCGATAGCCATATAGAAATTTTCTATGCATTTTTCCTCGGTAAGAAATCCATCGTACTAATTCGAATATATCAAAAATAGTATAGCATATGAAAACATCATTGTGTATGTTAATCAACAGATGCTTGACATTTTATAATTCATAATCGCAATAGATTTCTTGTTCATATTTAATATAGACGACATCGTTCATTCCATGTTCATAACACTTCACTGTTCATTAACTCTTGTTAAGTGTTTTCTTTTCGTTGGATTCACATTATTATTTGACCTGTTGAATTTTCTGTTCTTCAAACTTATAACAAACAGATAAAAATGACAACTGACTTTTTTTCTTTTTTGGGATTTTCTTTCGTCACCTTCGAACATCCTTTCTTGCTTGTTTTCTCATTGAATAACAAGACTAAAGATAGCTAGCGGCAAACGATGACATGCTGCTCTAGCAGACAAGTCCTCCTTGTCCGTTTCTCTCGTGAGAATCGCTCATTCTTATATTCATTTTGTCACCATTTTTTTTTCTTCTTCTAGTTCTTTCTCTCTGGTATTTCAGCTATTTCTTTCCTTTTCTTTTCCTTCGGAATTCTCCTCTTTACGTCTGCGCACGCTGCTACAATGGTAAACAAAAAAAGAAAGGCAAAAGAAGAAGAAAAAAAAAGGAGAAGAAATTTACTGAGAATATATCTTTCTTTTGCAACGATCGTAACCGTTGCTGTAGATAGTAGCCGGTCGGTGGTTAAAACGACTATGTGACAGTCAGAGTCAATTTTCTCTTTTTTTCCTTCTTCTTTTTCTTTCTCTGATGTCAATCTCCAACATACAATCATCATGATAGCCAGGAAAATCGTCTGGAATAGGATAGATTAGACCAAAACAAGTTGTTGTTTGTTGTTGTTGTTATTATTGATGTTTTCTTTTTCATTTTGCATCTCTTCTTTTTCGATCGTTCTATTCTAGAAAAAGTGTGAGAGCGTGAACACGACGTCGCTCCATCAGTCGTCGCATGCTGGCGGTGTTATAGAAAAAAAAATAATAACAACAATGGGCGACTCAATGATAACCCCATCAATCGAATATGACTATTTGATTAAATTCCTTGCACTAGGAGATTCTGGCGTTGGTATGAAAAGCAAAATTTGAATCTAGAAAAATGCTTTTCTTTTCTGTTCTTCTTTATTCATTAGGTAAAACAACTTTTCTTTATCAGTATACAGATGGACAATTCAATCCGAAATTTATTTCCACTGTTGGAATCGATTTTCGCGAGAAACGGGTTGTCTATCGACCAAAAACTCCACCGAATGCAAAACCATATCGAATTCATTTACAACTATGGGATACGGTAAATAAATAATTTTTGTCGTTTTTTTTTATTTGCTGTTTTTTTTCTATAGGCGGGACAAGAACGGTAATGGGATAATTTCTTGTTTGTTATCGTTTCGTCCTCTAAAAAGAAACATTTCTTTCTATAGATTTCGAAGTTTAACAACAGCATTTTTTCGTGATGCAATGGGTTTTATTTTAATGTTTGATCTAACATCTGAACAGTCGTTTCTTAATGTACGTAATTGGCTTGCTCAATTGCAATGTCATGCCTATTGTGAAGATCCTGATGTGATACTTGTCGGTAATAAAGCTGATCGTGAAGATGCGCGTGTTATATCTCAAGCACGTGCAAAAGAATTAGCAGATAAATATTCTTTACCGTACATTGAAACAAGTGCATTTACAGCACAAAATGTTAAAGAAAGTATTGAAATGTTACTAGAAAAAGTTATGTTACGAATGGAGAAAACGATTGGTAAGTCAAAGGATTGATACGTCTTCTCTTATTATTGTTAATATGTCCGATAAAAGGTTTTTAACTAATGGATTTCTATTAGATACAACGAGAGAGAAAAACAACCGATAATACTACTTACTCTGTTTTCCATGAGTAAAAAACAAGAAGAAAAAATTAATTATTTCATTATATTTTTTCAGAAACGGACCTATAGTTCTTTTTCGAATGATTATTCTCGAATAGATGTTAGAGTCGATCGAGAGCTTTTACTCGACCAGTAGGGGATACATTATCTACAATATGAATAGACGATCGTGTTGACAAGCAAACAAAAAAAATCTAATTCGTTTTTTTGTTAGAATTATTCGTATACATTTTATTGTCGTTATTAGAATAAAATCGATTTATAGATTATAAACAAGGCTGAAAATAGTTCTTAACTATTCGAGTGTAGGATCCATTTAAGTTCGATTGTCTTATTTCTTGAATACTTATTTATATGACTTGTTTTCTTTACATAGATAAATCAATATTTCCTGTACGACAACCACCACCGGCACCATTAGCTCCCGAAGAAGCACAATGTGCCTGTTAAATTCGTTATCTTAGTTAAATGTTGTTGTTTTCATTACCGTTTGTTTCGTCTTGGTCTGCCTTTGACAGTGAAAATATTGAATACTGTGAAGTATTATGAGTCTCATGAGATTTTCTTTTTCTCTGATAATATTGTTCGTACCTCCATGTTCTCACTCTTTCTGTACAGCTTTAAAAACAACCGTATTTTAATCTACACTATGACTTTGAATTTTGTTTGTATATGTCTATTTGTTATTGTCAAAATATCTATCTAATACAAAAAGAAATTGTTTTGTCTCTTGTAAGTGTAATATGAATACGATTTAGCACATCATGCACTTACTAAAAATGACAGATAGCTTATTTTTATTTTTTGTTGTCTTCAAAATATTCAATCTTACAGTATAGAAAATCAATAAAAAATCAATATGTTAATCAAATAAATATGGGTAATTGTAATATGATTGTCGTTAATAGAACAGTGCTTAAGATCATAAGACCACAAATTTATTTCTATTAGACTAAAGAAAAGAAAAACTATTTTCTATGGATAAGATGAGAATAGAAAAGAATTTTGTTTAAGACTTCTTTTGAAATAATACAAAGACAGAATTAACCATCGTATCGATTTCTTGTAATTTAAACTATTAACAATCTCCTATCGATATTGAATTTCTCATCAAAGAATTTCGATAACCAATAAACTGTAGAGATTTTCATTTAGGTGTTCATTCGAAAATTTATGAAATCCTGCAATTAGATTTTATTGAGCTATTTTTAGTGAATCGATGATTTATTTCAAACTTTTGAAAATTTTCAAAAACAGCTAACTGGTTTTTATTCAATAGAATATAGAAAACGAACTAAATTAATTATTTTCAATATTTTCTAGAGACTCTTTGATATTTTGTCACTATGTTCTCAGTATTATCAATAGAGAAAAATTTACACTAAAAGGTTTTTAGGCTAACAATAATGTGTTAGATGGAAAAAGAAGTTTTTTTTATTCGGCAACAGCTGGTGAGTATTCGTTGAATTACTCATAGAGAATGATTCATCTTACAATCTAGACAATGTTCAAGCTATTGCTTTCAAAAACTTTAAATTAACGAAGAAGTTCAGATTATTATCGTAGTGTTTAAATGATTTTAGAGTAGACGAGCCTTATCAATATTCTACGAATTAGCCATCCGATGAAATTCTCATTAAGATGTAGTCGATCGACTTTATTGATTTAATGCAATTGATTATATGGGAAAGTAGATATGTTTAAGAATCGAAAGATAAAATGGCGAATAATTTACAAGAAAAATTTTTGACAAGTAAATGTATTGATAACATAGACAGAATCGATATTTAGAAAATCTAGCTATCATAGATTCATCAAGCTAGCTGGTGTAAAATTTGATTTGATACAGATAAGAATAAATATTACTATGAATTATACGCCTACTTGAACTTAAATAAGATTTATATTTTTTGTTGCTTAAAAGAATAAACCTACGCGTTTCTAATTACGGGCTCACCAGAAGTAATTAGTATTTGCTACTTAAGTCCACAATAAACCTAGAAGAATGTTTCTGTAAGATTCATAGAAACTTTAAAAACGATTTGCTCGCGTTAGTATTTGTAGATAATTTATGATCATTTTACTCAGTTTCCCCATCGTTTACAGATGACGTTTTACAATTAAAAACAAATTAACATTTTTATCACGCTATTGAATTATTCACTAAACAAAAATATACTACAAAAATCGAGTTAACTTAGAAACTAATATCCTGAGAACAAAAAAGCATTCTTTTCAGCGGAAACATTCAGTGTACTCTTATTATCATTAGGTCTGTAGATGGGTTATATCCCCTGTGGAATCGTTGCTGTATTTATATTTCTGCGTTGGAGGCCAACTCTTTCAAATTTTTGTCTAGTTTCGTCATTCATTCTCACAAGAGCAAACTTAATTCAAACTACGCAAGTATCCAGGTCATGTCATTCCTTTGACATGAATGTGTCTAAGGTGAAAATAAATTTGCATATTATCCGTATTCATCTACAATCGAGGGTTCATATTCAATTCAGCCTTTTCCGGAATGAAAAATGATAAAGAAGATTATGATCATTATCATAGCGCTCTCAATCTGAAGTCAAAGACATGCAAAAGTAAAGCATCGAACCATCATCACACACCAAACTCGCCAGTTAATTTATCAGTAATATACACGATCCAAACAGCATCGCAATATAGTATTTCATCATTGAAAACTAAAATACAACATAGATTTAACATTGATTCATGTTTTCAGCGCTGTATTACAAACCATGTCTTCTGACATTTTATACACATAATGAAAAATGATGTATGAATTTTGTCGATACTTAAGTTTTTTCTTCTTCTGTCGATCCAGTTGCTTTCAGCATACATTTTAACGGGAGCAGCACTGACTTCTATTCAGTATATTTAGAGTTCGTACGAATATTATCTTGCTTTTTGTTAGCTATGATACGATATATTAACGGAGGCAAATCAAAATGAATCCTATTATTGCCCATAGAACAGATATTAAAACTATGTGAAACCAATTCATGACATCGAAATCTACTTTATGCCATTGGTAATTCAAAAATGCACCTGGTTTAACACTCAAGTCTGACAAATTAATTTTTTTTTCATAAGAACATAAGAGTGTTTGGATTAAGCTAATCGGGTTTATGCGTGGGTGAGTTTTCATGCAAATTATAAAAAGAAAAATCATTATTCTATAACGATCTGTTCGATAAGTCACGAAGAACAATTAATGAGTATCGCCTTGCTTTTTGTTTTGAAGAATCTAACATTTTGAATTATATTCGTCTGAATGAAAGCGAAATACTTTCAAACAATCAAGGCACTTAAATGGCAAAAGAAATTTGATATTAATCAAATCAATAAGAAGTATCTCGTTTCATACGCATAGAAACATCATCATTAGAAAACTATACTAATCTATTCCTATTATTTTTTACGTGCATGACAATCTTTCTTTCTAATCTCACCGATGAAGGACGAATAAATTCAATAGTAATAGTCCGTAGATTAGATCTTGTAGTCAGTGAGGTGTAACACTGTAAAGTTGAGCTACAATCGTTGTTTGGTATGAAAATACCACTGTAAACGGCACATATCGTATTCAAGTTTCTTCTTTTTGATAACAATTTTAACAGGGCAACTGCATGGCTTAGGATCATATGTTTCGACATTATCGATCGTGTTGGTATAACACGAACTCCGTATGTTTAGTAAGAAAAATCTTTGTTCTATTAGCTTCTGTTAATGAAGACAATATATGTAGAAAATTATTTATTATGAATATATTTGATTTTAATACAAGACAATATGTAAGACTGTTTTTCTCCTTCTTGTTCTATCTTTCAAACGTATGTTACTAGTTCGGAAAAAAGAGGCACCCGTTATCGAATCGTGTAAGAGCGCCATCTCTATTGATTGCATAAAATTTTGGTATCATCAGATGGTATTATTAATGTTTCCAATGAGTTCTATTTCATCATCGAAAAAAAAGTGAATAAAGTTCCTAATAAATAAAAATGATTCATGAATTAAAAATTCCAATGGTTACTTACGCATCGAATTATGTAATAAGTCAGCCAGGAAGGAAAGTAAGTAAATACATACTTACGACTCAATGATTTTTTATCGACACAATTAACAAAAATTTGTGCGTCCAACTATTTTAAAGCTCGAACTTAGAACTTTCGACTATAATTTTAGTTTCATTATATCAATAGAAAAATTTCTTGTAGACTGTAGTTTTTATTCAATGATATTCCATTGATATTACTTGGCGATTTTACTGAATTCAATATTTTTATTCATCTTTTATACGTACTGTTTTCTGTGTCTTTATCATCAGAGAAAAATGTCAATATTAATTTGTTTCTCAAGAATGTGAAATTTAAACATCCCTCATCACTTACAAACTTTTATATCATGAATATGGATTTTTTCTGTACCAAAGTCATAATTTAAAACATTTAGAAATGTATGGCATTCAATAAAACTTAGAGGAAAGCTTAGAAATATTCTGTAAAAATCTTTGATTTATTTTGAATTCTACGAAGAATCGTTTTACGTTATCTTGGGATCGAAGAATGATTTTAGACGCTCGATTTGCAACCGAAACTGAAAATATTTATATAAGTGCTGGAAACAAGATTTGATTATTTCCTATGTGTACATTTTAAACATTGTATCTGCAACGTAGCTCCTTTGATAAATCCAACAAGTTCATAACTATGCCAGGGGTTTTATTGTTTTATACATGTGAACAAAAATGACTCGTATTCTAGATGAATAACACAAAACACATAGCACAATTACGTATAGGCACACTTAATGTTCACTTTTTTACTGATTCACAAGGACAACCAAATGTTCATCGTATTGCTCAACTTATAAAACCAATGTCGTTCGATCTGCTTGCCATGCAAGAAGTACTTCGTACTGACCATCCGTCAGCTGATACGTCTGAAAATTGTGAAAATTTTCAATTACTCTCCGATTTACTTGAGCTACCGTACACTGAATTTTGTCATACTTCACAAGGCTTTGGTAATGGTGTTCTTTCACGAATTCCATTGAAAAACAGCGCGAAATATCGCACAGAAAAAGTTGGAGATCACAATGCACGTGGAATGCTGGCAGTACAACTCGATCATGAATTTTTCCGCGATAACAATGCTACATTGTATGTCACGCATTTAGATCAACTTAGTGAACAAATACGTTTAGATCAGATGAATCAATTTGAAAAAAGTGTGCATGTCGAAGGTCTTCAAATGATTTTAGGTGATTTTAACTCATTGACATTTGAAGATTATACCGATGATTATTTTAACGCTAATATTCACGATGTACGTCAACAAAATGCATGGGAAGCGCCATTCAATTTATTAACAAACAGCATGAAAACGAACGGATATCATGATTGCTGGCGAGAAATGAATAAAGAAGCTCTTAATGATCAAGCAATCACATGTATATACAAGACACGAATTGATTATATTTGGAGAAGAGGTGAGCTAAATAATGGATGGATAATGAATGAATGTAAAATTTTTCCAAGTGAAGATGCAACTGATCACAATGGGGTTTTAGTTACTTTTACAAAATAACTAATTAATCATTTGTAATAAATCTTCGCAAGCTTATATACATTTCTTTTAGATAAACAAGCAATAAAGCTTTACACAAAATTCAATAACTATTTCTAGTCTATTTTATTCGAAATGAAATCAATTGAGCAATATTGTTTTAAAAAAAGAATTTATAACAAAAACTGACATTTGAGAGATTAAATAAAAGTCTGATCATGTTTATGCTAATATGCTTTTTATTGCTATTTTTTTCATAAAATACAAATAGTTGCATGTAGGAATTATGCGAATTCTAACTGGCTACTTATTTATTTGTATTTTGACTGCTCGAAATCAAAGAAGTGTTTCAATGAATCATAGTAATATGAGAATTTTTATGGCAAAAATAATACGATTAAGAAATTTGCTCCAGATGGCTGAAAATCTTTGTTTTTTCTTGATTATTTACCGCATACAAGTATAATCTGTTATGAGTCATCGACAGGTATTGTTCTTGTTTTTCGACAGATATGGTCAAAGGGAAACAATAAAAAACGAAGGTACTTTGATGAAAAAGGAAACGCAGTTTCAGTTGTTTCAACGTCTATATTTTTTCGACAACAAGGATTTGTGCCCTTTGGCGCTGAGAAATTAGATGGCACACAGATTGGGACCAAGGCAAAAAATTGCTTCTACAGTTTCCTGGTATGAAGAAGACTCTATTAACAGTTCAACAGATTTTCAAGCAGAACCATTATTCAACTTTTCTGAGTTTGAACACCACAGATAGTCGCAAGAATTTTGTGTAAGCATAATTAGTTGTATGTGTTCTCATAAGTCTTCGCTTGTGTGCTTGACCAGTTGTTGCAAATAAAAGCAGACATATATTCATCAGGTCTAGATTGATGCCTACTTTCGCAGCAATACTATTATAACCATAGTTATACTGTTGTTGGAATAACGATACTTAAAACGTGCCCGCAAATGAACACATTTTCAGACCTGCTTCTGCACAGTTTCACTCGTCCGTTTTGCTACTAGAATAATATTTCGTGACGACTTAATTTCGATGTTTATATATATGTGGCAGTAGAGTTTAGAATCTAGTTGAGATTGGAATTGTTGATTATTCTATAAATGTTATGAGAGAGGGATTCATAGAAATAAAATTTTATAAGGGAGTGATATGAGCTAGTTTGATTGAGTATTTAGATTCAAAAAACACGTTTTTGTTTCCAAGATTAATTGTGTCTATCTTTCATGATCGAAGAGAGAGAAGTGTGAGAAAGATTCTGAAAAGATGTTTGTTTTAATACTCGGGACATTGATCTTTTTTCTTTCGTTCTATATTCGAAGAAAAGACAGAAAGAGAGTTTCGCTATCGTTACTTCGAAGTACGGGTCTCGAGCAGGTGGGATGGGAATGAAACGAGTTTTTATAAGGTTGAGGAAAAAATTCGTGCGCCGTATTATTTTGAGAAAGTAACAAAAAAAATTTTGATTGGAGCTTTGTCCAGCGCACGAACGTTTTCCTCAACCTAGTAATTTTATTTGCATTTTGATTTTCGAAATTGTTTTCTTCTTTTCTTTTCTTCTCTTCGCTCTCTTTTGTGCCTATTTTCTCTATCTTTAATTAAATTTATTATTCCAATCTCAACTAAATTCTCATGTCAACTGTACCAATAACAAAATATAACATCGTTTTTCGTTAAATCTATAAATTTATATTGAATTTTACATAGGGAATGATTAATGGTAGGAGTGCAACATTGCTATAGGAATGTTAATAAGTGATGCACGTGATTTGTAATAACTTTGTATAAGAATAATCTATATTTTGTTGAGCAATGCAAATAAAGGTTTTGATATCATCAAAATAATGAATTAAACTACAGTTATCATTAGAGTAATAAAAATTTATTATCGATTGCCGAATAATATCAATAAAAAATAATAGAAATGTAGCATCCCGACTAGAGATATGTGCGACCACATTTTTTTGGAACCTGATCCGGTGATTCGAGTTATTCTATTGTCTGAGGTCATTTAGAACAATGCTGGAGAATTTCTTTGTTCCACAATTAAAATACTTCTTCAATACTCGTATCTTCTGTTTCTTTCCTAAAATTGTAGCTCCTCTCCTACTCTGAAGTACGGAAGCATCGCTTTCTTTCTTTCTTTCTTTTGGTGGGTGAGTCCACATTACTATTATTATTTCGGGATCTGTACTGAATTTGTTCGTCTCCAGTCATCACCAACTGGTCCCCAACGCACAACAAGAAGAAAGGTGAATAATTAAGTAGGTCCAATGGCGACTAAAACAAAAATAGATAATCAGTGCAAAATATCAGCTTACCCAAACCGATATTAACGTTGAGCAATGATGTATAATAAAACTCTGAGTAGAAAGTGAGACACGACAATATAAATGTTATATCAATATTCAAGCACACAAGAACACCATCCAATCAATAGTGTCGCAACAAATAATGACTGCTCTGGACTGATTCAAACTATGCCTGTTCTGCTCTATTTGTCGTGCTTTTATGAAATGCTGAAACAAGAGTGTTGTATTCATTCAAGCGTGCAAGCATCTGATTGCTGCGTTTCTCCGTGGATAAATTTTTGTATTGTCGTTGAAAACAAAAGTGCGCATGCTAGACTGATTGTTCGAGCACCTACATTATTTATTGACATAAACGTACATAAAAAGCGTGAAAATTATTCTGAATCAATAAATACTTATCTAATAATAAATCAATTTATGTTTGAAATCTCTGTATTTTCTGGTGTTTCCGCTAAACTTAAATGTTTCGATCATTCTATAGTGATCAATCTTTATTTTTTGATTTTATCACAAACTCACATAAGAAAGTTTGTTGAAAAGTGTGTGACTTTTTAGGAACTATCTGATTATTATAGGGCGTACACGAGCATTGGAAAACGTTTTTGAGTATGATCAAAGTCGTTAATAGAAGCAATACTATTTCAAGAGCTATTGAAAATCTTTTGATTGCGCCACACATAAATTTCATTTTATTTAAACAATAATAAAATTAGAAATTGGAGAAATAAGCAACATTCAATTCTCGATTCAGTATAGAGTACAAGTATTCTTGTTTTGATTAAAACGGAGACCTTTTGGGCATGATTTTATTTCCAATCGATATGCTAAAAATTTGAAAAAAACAATGATACAAGTTAAAAAACGTTTTTTATATAAACTTACATTCATTTGCTTGTGTACAATGAAAATATTTGCCTTGATCATTCATAAAACTATCAATAAATTTTCCGTCTGAGGTACATTTAAAATACTCTATCGAAAATAAAAATTGAGTCCACAGAAAAAGTCGCATCCTAATAAAATACGTACGATTCTCACATGTGGTTCCTGAGTAACCTGGTAGGCAGTTACAATATGCATGGCGTGTCGATCCAATCAAAGTTTCGTGACAATTAACACTATTCATACATGAATTACGCGTACAAAAACCAGGCGTTCCTAATGTTTTTGTTTTCTTGGAAATTTCAAAACTTATTAAAATTTGAAATTTCTTACCTCTAAATTCACAATACTCGCCTGAAGTACCTTGCCGGCATAGACATATAGATTCATAATGTCCATCTGGATTTCGAATAGCACAAGCTCCTCCATTTTTACAACTAATTCTTTCACACAACTGAGCATCTACATAGACGACAATACAAATGCACATGAAAAACAGAAAAACATTAACCTACCGAAAATTTGTTCGCAAAGGGTTCCACTGAAGCCACTAGGGCAATGACAGTTACCATCAACAAGATAACCTCCGTTGAAACATGTCGATGACATAGCAGATACAGTAGCACTCGATGCGGTTGTCATAGTACTTGTTACTGTAACGAGTGAATCTATAAAAACATAAACAAATCACGTTTTTGCATTGTTTAATGTTTTCTTCATTATTATGTACCACAATTAGACGATATTGTCACTACAGGCCCTAGACGATTCTTACATAAACATGCAAATGATCCGCCGTACTCCTGTGTCTCGAGACAGGCTAGAAGATTTGGAGAAGGCATACATGCGTTCTTCCTAGGGTCAGTTCGATTACAAACGCCTAATAAGAAAAAACTAAGCAGATATACTGCGTAATATAATTTGTTTTTGTCTTCTTACGACATTGTTGATTAATTTCTAGTCCACCATTGGGACAGGTACAAAATGCTTCGTGATTCACCTGGAAACATTCGTAGCCTTTTTTTGCTGTAAAATAACCACCTAATTTACAAGGATTATTCGCACAATCTAAGATGATAGACAATTAGAAATAGAATATTATCTTTGTTATTTTATGTCTATGCTTACTCAATGCTTTTGCAGAGAACTGTAATAGTCCTGTGAAAATAAGAATGATAATCATTAACTTCATTTCGATTTAATGCCGAAATGAATCGATCAACGATTTTTTTTATATCTCAATATCTGATATTGACAGATGGATAAAATCTATAATTTAAATTGCTGGCTATTTGTTAGGTAAGGTTAGCATATAAAAAATATTCGTATATCAAATGATTTCTAGTTTGATAATAAATATTTGATGCCAAAAAGAAAATATCTTCAATGCCATTCTTTTTTTAGTTAATTTTGATAACAAAAAAATCTCATGATTAAATACAGATGTTTTTATTTTATTATTAAGATGTCAATTTTTCTTCCCCATAGCCCAAGTAAATTACGAATGCAAATTCTCTTGAGATTCCTTTACATAATATAATGATTGAAAAACAAGACATTCTTTTTTTCAGTACTTCATTTCGTAGTCAAACGCAAAGAACAATCGATCAATGTTGCACACTTGTTTTATCGAACACAGATGCATCCATCTGATAATTTCATGCAGAAACTCATTCGAAAATAAACTTAATTTAAAAAAGGCAAAACTATTGTTATTATATCCTTCACTGTATTATGATGTAAGTAGACTATCGTCACTTTTATTCGTTGTTCTTCTCGCTAAGATTATATTCAATCTCTCGTTTTGTAGAACATGAAAAAGAAAAAGAAAGTATACTACATTATCGTTACATCACGACACTTCATAATCATGAAACATTAGTAATCTTCATACGTTGATACCATAACAGATGCGTGATCAACATTTAAATGAAGGACTAAATATAACACCAATATCACAGGAGACGGTTCATTCATAACAAATATTCATATTAAAAGTATTTTTCATGAGCACTTTTAGTTAAAAGTTGTCTCTTAAATTTAAAATGATAATGTTGACGAACAAGTAGCACTCATAATTCAAGGATCATGCATTTCTAAGCAGAAGTAAATGGAACCAAGAGCTGACGATTCAAAAACTAATGTCTCTAATTGAATAAATATGTCCATTACATTGTGTTTCTTTCCAATTACTTTGTTTTCTTCTCCTAGTAATATCCACGTCTACAAGTTTATTCTATTTCGCTATCGGTCCCCCTAAAAGTCTCTATATTTGGTACAAATTTGATTAAATTCATCTTTTAAGAGAAGATTACAGCTAAAGTCTTGCGAAACCTTATTTGTCATTGCTTCCTTTCATGGTACATCAGTCGATTGAAATAAGACTCATTTCATGTCTTTTTTTCCTTTTGTTTTCTTTACATGATATATTCAAGATTACCAGCTGTATTTATCTAAGACATTAGTTTATTCCAACATAACAAACTGTGCGTCGCATGCCTCAGTCGAAACCAAGAGACCCGATCAAGAAAAAACAAATCAGACTAAACTATTTATTTGGTCAATTTTATCATTGAGAAAATGTTCTTAGATTAAGAAGTAATTAGCAAATAATCATTTTAAAACAAAAAGCAATATAATACATTAACATATGATAAACATGGTGTTTACAAGAATACTACATTTATAAATATTCATATGGCATTTTTACAAAAAAGTCATCAGTCAGTACACATATTGCATAGCACGTTGCGTGCATAATTCTTCAAATGGCAGCAATGAATTAATGCTCACCACATATTTATATAGTATTTGTTTTCCTGAGTAAATATCCGTTGCATGGAGAGTTAATTTGACTTAAATAATCAATGTAAAAAATTAATCTTATTAACTATGATGAGTTTGCATAGTCGACATGAATTTCGAGAGATATATCACACTCTCGGTATGTCCCAGGTCATGTTGTTATTTCTATTAAATTATTAACTATTTTGTTTTTATTCTCTACGCTAGAACATGTCTTGCAAGAAACTTCACTTAATGTTTTATCAACAGCTGATTTGCTAAATCAACGACTTGCATTTCTAACGGGTGGTACAAGTCATGATTGTCCAATTCTTACATTTCCCGATAATTCAAAAATTGAATTAACACAAGAAAATTATAAAAAGCTTATTTCATATTTAACTCAAATACCAACGTAATAAATATTACGAGAGAGAAAAAATAACAATATTCCGCAGTTTACTTTATCTAGTGAAAACGAACGTCAATGCGGTTTTGTTCTCATTATTGATCGACGGTCAAATACATGGACTACTGTTAAATCTATTATCAGCTATATCGAGGTAACTAAACGTAGCTATATTTAATATGTAAAATAGAAGTCGTTTGTTTTCTATTTGCCAACCACAAGACAGAGTGTTGATAAAAATTCCTTGTTTTTTTTGTTACGTACGGAAGATTGATCTTCAATGCATACTTTCAAAAAATATCAATAGAAATAGAAAGATTGGTTTTTTTTTTGAATACATAAATCTCATATTCTTCCTATCTTTTGATATTTCATTGTTTAATAAATACAAAAGAACGATTGCATTTTTAATACGCATTACATCAGTTTCTAATTATTGATTAAAATCTACAAGAATTCATAGAAATAACTTCTCATCTACTTCCATACGATGCCCTACTGTCAAACACTTGAATAAAATATATAATATCTATTAATCATACGAAATAAAGTTGAGCTTCTTTTTTCTCTCTCTACAGGATTACTTTCCGTATTCAATACAATGTATTTATCTTCTTCGGCCGAATTCCTTCATGCAACGAGCTCTATCACATGTAGCAATTCTGAATGATATAACTTGTTCATATCGTGTAGGTTTAATTAGATATTTTTGTAGTAGCTTTTTTTTTTGTTAATATTTGATTTAGCTAATTATCTGTCGGTCGTTATCGCAACTTTATGAATATGTCGATGTAAGTCAATTATCTAAAGATTTAGGTGGTTTAATTAATTTTCGTTTATTTGAATGGATTGAACAAAGACTGGTAATTATCAGTGATCATTAAAATAAATAATGCTCTTTATTTTACTTTTTTTTTTTGTTCTTTGCAAGACTATTGAAAAATTAACTCAATCAATACATGAATTAAATGAGACATTACTTGCGTTTATTAAAGAAGTTAATGAAGTTGAATTTCCTAATAATGTTGAATCAGTCGATACAATTGCTGGTCAAAATCTAATACAAAAGAATCATATCGAACGTGAACTACAACGTATTAAAACGTAATGAATGAATAAATTAATTTTTTTTATTGCTTTGAATACATAGCTACGTATATTCATCATATAAACTGATTACTCTATAGACATTTGAAGTATTTATCATAAACTCAATGTATGTATATGCAAACAAAAGAGAGAGAGAGAGAGATCAAAAGAAAAAGAAAAAGTGCACGTATTATATATTATTCAGCAATGTTCTCTTTTTTTTTTGCATCCTTTTTTCTTTCTTTATTCACGTACAAAAATGACTGTATCTCGATGCTGATCATCATCATCATCATCGTTTCTCTTCACAACAATTGTATTGACTCGCTCTGCGCATACTTTTGTTTCATTCTGTCCTTCTATATACATTCTAGTTTGGGTCATTCACTGTTGTGTATTATTCACCAAGAGAATAAACAGTCTTCAACCTCTCATCATAGCACAATTGACAAGCATAATGATGTGTACCATATTGTTTTATCACCAGATCAATCGGCACATGCTCGTGCTTGCATAGGGTAAGTATTAGTTGATGGGTTGTTTTTTAGGATAAACCAATCCTATTTCTAGTGCTTTAGTACATATTGATACTATCGAATCTACTCTGTCACAATTTTGGTCTATACACAAAACACATTTACATTATTGTCTTGAATTACGCCATTTTGAGCAACGTTTTAAACGGATACAAAATATTTTCTTATGCTTATACAACGAAATTTTTCAATTGCCTGATATAAATATTAGCCAATTGGCATTGAACACTTGTGGATTTGATAATTGTAATAATAACAATAACAACAATAATAATCTCCGAGAAGAGATCGATCAAACACTAATTCAAGTTGATGCACTGGCACAACAGGCAGAAGTAATAATATCTATCGATGCTATTTTCTGACATATGTGTTGCATAAAAATATCTAGACGATGATCAGTCATGCTACTCGATTGGCAAATGATGGCCTTGCTTTGATGATGGAACAACAGAAACAGCAATCTATACCCTATGGCAATGATTCGATTGAACCGAAACGTCAAGAACTAGAAGAGATGAAGAAAAAATTAATTGAACAAATTGATGAAAAACGGCATAGTTTAAAATTATTGAAAAAGTACATTGATAAACTTGGATTTGTAAGACAAATTTTTATCTTTTATTTTATTTTATATATATCTATTAACTAATATATTTTTTAGATAAATGATTGGTGTGTACGTGGTAAAGATATGCTATCGATGCATTCAATCCATTTATCGAATGATAACGCTCTTCGGTCTATCGTAGAACTTGAACGCTTTTTGACCGATTTATCAATAATGAATATCGAAGAGTTGCAACATACATCAACACCCGAACCACTTAGAGTAAGATAAATTGCATATATATATATTCATTCTATCAACTATTTACCATAATGTACTCGTGAGATTTTCAGAGAGCAAGACTTAAAACTTAGTCGGACTTCCGGCAGTGCAACATCTGCCCTTTCTCCTATCGAAGACGAGCGCGAGTATCTCATTAGATGACTCATTATTCTCTGTGGGACTTCGCAGCATACATTTAATGTTTGGTTTTTGTACATAATAGAGTTAGACTGCCGTGCTTGACAAAGTTTTTTTTAATTCTAACTCACAATAGTAAATCTCGTCTTTTTTTTAGAAGATAATAAAACAAAAATATTTAAACATGTTCATTCGTTTGAAACCCGAATATTTTTCAAACAAACAGCCAAACGAATCATTAAAAGTTTTCGAAAACAAAACGAAAAACAACACTCATATTGTTTTGGTGAAATCTTCTTCGTTACATTCATCTTAATCTCGATTAATCTGATGAAAAGTAGACTTCTTTTGAGGAGGTGTGAGGAGGCTTAACAAAGAGCCCCTATGCATCGAAACAATGACTTGAAGCTTCTTTGATTTTACTGTTAGAAGAAAGACTTTATTCAACATTTGATTTCAGTAGTTTCTATCTGATGCACTGTTAACAAATTCTTCTTAACTGAAGATTAGTTTTTCAAGCTTTAAATCCAATAAAAATATAAACAAAAGACATTTTCTTCAGAAACCATTATTTCGATATAATGATCTAGAAAAATATTTAAATCCTATGTTCAATAATGCCTAGACAATAATTTAATTGTTGCCCCCCTGCAACTTGCTCTCACTTAATCGGAAAGAATTTTTCAATAAGTCATCTGTTGTTTTTTTCTATCCTAGTCAATGATAAGTCAAGTATTTAATCGTGTAAATGATATTCGAGATTTATGTGAAAAACGTTGCGAACAACTCCGTCAACTTGTTCGACCTGCTTATCGACCAATACAATATGTTCATCCATTACCATTGCTACAGCATGCACCTTTCAATGTTGTTGATTCTACAACACCAATTCTAAAACATCGTCATATAAATGAATATACATCAAATTTTGATATCGATTCTAATCGTTTATTAATATCTTCATCGAATAATGAATCAAGTATAAACCATAATGTAAAAATGGATAAAAAGCAAAGGTAGGAAAGTTACTGTGTAGGGAAAATAATTGAATTTGTTTTTAATTAGACATGTAGTGACAGAACTTTTGGCTACTGAACAAGTTTATGTCGAAGAATTACGTAGTATAATCGAAGTAGGAAGAATTTCTTGAATAAAATTATTTATTGAAATTTTCGTTTTTCTTTGAACTTAGGGTTATATGATTAAATTCGATGATCCTGAACAGTTTCGTTTTATACCTCCAATTATATTACAAAATAAAACAATACTTTTTTCTAATTTGCCAGATATTTATGCATTTCATGCGACGTAAATATACTTTTTTGTTATTACTTGAAATTCTTTGGTTTGTTTATTATCTAGATCATTTCTCCGTGATCTCCAACAAATCTATAATCATTCATTCGTGAGTAATACATGTTCAATTGGAAGTGCTATTGCATCGTGCTTCATTAAACGGGTTAGTTTTGTTTTTCTCATTATGTGAACAATTCGAGTGGCAAAGATGCATAAAACTGAAAAGCAAGTTCGAATAATCTTAGAGGGATTCAAAACAATACTCTAATTTTGACTTCTTCTTCTTGTTCTGCTAATTCGAAAGATAATAAACTACTTTCGATAGTATTCATTTGATTTGCATGTGAGCGTCATCATCAAACTACCCCGAAGGTTTAGCTAAGCCAGAACTATAAATAATGTTTGCTAGTTCATAACTTCCCGAATCAAAATATTCTTACGTCTGTTACGCTCTAAGCAAGATCTATTTAACGATGCGTTCGAAATTAAACAGATTTTCCTTATTATTCATGTAAGAAAACCACAAGTCATGTCTAGCCTTCAGATAATATGTTTGATTAAATACTTCCGGATACAGAGTCTATTAACGATTTTTTTTCGAATTCATCTAGATCATATCCTACACATTGCTTAACTACTTATTGACGATACTCCTATAATAATTTTTTGATCATCATTAACTGTTCATTTGATTTTATGACGCTTTCAGAGATAACGAGTTTTCTCTATTGATCACTGACGCAGCTTAGATAGCACCTCTGTAATTCACATGTCGATAGTAAACCGTTTATTCTATCAGTATCATCGTCAAGCTTAAATATCGCCAGCTCGAGGTGAACTCTAAATATCATGCTCAGCAACCTACTTCAGTTGACTTTCCTTTCAAAATTTTTAGAGAAAAATCTTCAACATTTTCGCTTTCATCACGCAGTAATCAGTAAATGGAAGTACTTTCATTCGTTTATTTATTGCAGAAATCAAATTTTAAACTCTACGAAGAATATGTTCTTAATAAATCTCAATCGGAACGTTTATGGGAACAATATTGTTGTGGACATCCGTTCTTTACCGTAAATTGATATTAAAATTTGTTCGTCATTTGATTGAAATAACATTTAGAAACTTCAACAGTCTCTTGGACATCGTCTTCCATTGGATTCCTATCTATTAAAGCCCATACAACGAATAACACAATATCATTTGTTACTTAAAGTAAATCAATTTTTTCATCTCTCTTAATTTTAGTCTTGATTATTATTATTATTATTAGGAAATGATTAAATATACTCATCATGAACAAGAACGTAAACATTTACAAGAATCCCTATATGTTATGCTAAATATTTTATCACATCTCAATGATGTTATGCATTCAACACAAATTGTCGGCTATCCTGTAAATATATAATATATATTTTTCTGATAGCAAGGAGAAAATTCAAATTCATGTTCTTTTCTTTTCAAGGATCCAATGCAGAAATTGGGTCAAATACGTTTACGCGGCGAGAATTGTATAATTTCGAAAGAAAAACGTCGTGGCACAGTTTATACACGAACAAAAACATGTACAAGAGATATTTTTTTATTCGAACGTGTTATATTATTATGCAAGAAGAAAGACGAAGGAAATGGAAGATCTCTTCAATATCAATTTAAAGAAATGATTAAAGTAAAAACAAAATTACGATGTTTCTCTGAAGCAAAATGAGCTCATTTTTGTTTGCTTTCGATAGATTAACGACATAGCTGTTTGTACATATTCAAAAAATGATCGAAATAAATTTGAAATTGTACTTAAAGATTACTCCTATATTGTACAGGTGCGTTCCAATAGATTTGATTTTATTCCTTAATAAAAATTTTCATCTTTTAGTTGTCATCAAATGGAGAAAAACTTGAAGAAATGAATTCACGCTGGATTGATGCCGTTAAAAATTGTATCACAAAACAAACAGAACAACGTCGAGGTTCGTTAATAAAGGCACATCTTGAAAATACAAGGATTTATCAATGACCTTTTCATATGTACCTTTTTAAAAAGGTCTCTCATAGATCGAAAGAGCTTTTTATATCTGAGCCATTTCTGGAAACTTGTTTGAAATTAGGAAAAACATCCTAAAGCAAAATATTTTAGAGCAATAAATATTTTCGACTGTAGAACGACATTGCCGATCTTTAGACATTTATTATCTTGGTAGCCGATATCAATATATTTAATGAAGTTCTTTGTCTGAAATAATTATGTTTTATTTAACAGAAGAAAGATCAATGCAAAACTTAAACTCTCGCTCGGACAAAAGAAATCAGATAGCGTCAAAAAATGTTATGCTCATAAGCTTTTTCTATAGAGTTACGAAGATTTTGCTTTAGTTTTATCATTCAGTGTATTGCAATGGTAACAATTTTGAACACGTCCGAGGATCTTGGGGTAATTATAATTCATTCTTTCCTCAGAAATACAACGTTTGGTAGTCTACCTTCTAATGAGGCGCTACTCCTTCGGCTCTATGCTCAATAGAACACCGGTGAAGTTTCGAGGCGATGCCACATCGAAAAAACTAGTCAATTTAATATTTTAAGCTGAAATGAATCCGTCTTACAGAATTTTTTAAATCATAAAACTTATTTTTCAAGGATCCAACATTCTGATTGATAATGAAAGTCGATCGGAAAAATTTTAACTTTCTATACAAAGTCTATGCGCATGAAAGCTTTTAGATATCAAACAAATAAATAATTAAAAATTCATATATTTCCTTTTAGCTGAAGTAAAACATCGAAGTTCATCATTAGATCCCTCGACACATAGCCATCGTCGACGTTCGCTCACTCGTAAAGTGACTTTCAATCGAGCTCCGTTCGTATTAAACTTTTCAAATGTAGTTCGCTGAACGAATCTTATATTTGCTTTCATAGTGAATCTGACGACGAACAAGCTCATTTACCAATAACATTAATCGATTTAAACGATGATGATATTATACAAAATAATAAATTGGTACTTGACAATTAACGCTAAAAACATAACTCGCAAAATATCTGGATATATTAATATATATATATTTATATATATTCTGTTACTTTTAGGGAATCAACAGTTCTTTTTCACTTATATGAAACTCACTTTAATAATACTCTTCAGATATAGTTACATAGGTAAACTATGAAAATTTGTGATAAAAAAAAAAAGAAATAAAATTATGAAACATGTTTTTTCGCTTACTCTATCGATCTTCTTAGATGAATTTTAATAAGTATATTTTTATTTTTATTTTTATTTTTAGCACATTGGCTGCAATATCCGGTGAATGATGCAGTGTCTCATTTTTTTCGTAATTTTAAAATGTTCAAGGTTTTTAATGAAGAAATTTAATAGTTTTTTGTTGTCTTTTGTTCGATTCAATAAAATGATTACACAAAATGACGAATTGATAGATATGAAATCTTGCCATTTGACGAACGAATCATAATAGATGATTGTTGACAAGATTTCGTTGAAGATACATGATTATTGAATGTTCGTAGCATTAATACTCGTCGTGATACTGGATGGCTAGTAATCAATAGTTTTATTTCGCATTGAAACAATATTAGAACTTCTTTTACGAATTAGATTTGACGAAGGAATATTAAGAAAAGTTCGATAAGCAAAATTTGATTTGTATGTTAAAAAATGTTTTTCTTTAATATCAACGGAGAAAAACAGTTTCTATGAGCATTGCAAGTATTTCATGTCAATAGGATAGTAGGCTATCGGATTCGCATGTTCGTTACAGTCGCACCAAACTTTTACATTCTGCAGATAGTCAAAATTTTGAATACGAAGAACTAGAGTTTTTTTCTGTGCACAGTGATCTATGAATAAGACGTCAGAGAGAAGGTAGTCTTTTCTCTATTGAAATAAATTGTCTGATTTCATGAGCCGTTATCTGAGTTAATGATGCCTATTGTTGATTTAATTGTCTGCCGTTAGGCTTTAGAACAATAGTATCTAGAAAATATAAAAGTTTTTTTTCCAGTTAATTCACTAGACTCACATGTTGTGACTAGATCTCCCAAAATCGAAATTTTTACCTAATTCTGTTCAAGAATTTTACGCGCCACACTATTTAGTGATAGTGACAGTCTGACTTTTGAACAATTGAATCTAGTGTATCTCTTAGAAATAAATTTCTGCTTCATTTTCATTAAAGTATTTCTTCCTCCGGAAAGTTATTATTAAACAAAGATTATCAGAAAGCTTATTTTTGATAAACTACCAAGTATTTCTATTTGCATTGTACGACTTACTTATCGAAATTTCCTTGATGAGTCATGACATTCTGTACAACACCAAGAGAACAATTAAAAGCATTGGAAGATGATAATAAGCGATTGCTACTACGATGATAATGATGAAGTTTATTCAACGAAACAGATAATCTCTACGAGAGATTAACAATTTTCATAATGCTCCTCAAAGAAAAATTCTACTTTGAGTGCATGCGAAGAATATGCAGTTGGCCGCATTTTTATAATCCAACAAAGACATTGAAGATCATCATCAATATGATTATTCTCACATTCAACTAATCGAGAATAAAATAAATATTCTTCTCCGAAAATAAACAGGAAAATTTCATAATCACCTGTCGTTTGTAATTCTTTGCTATTTGACTCTCGCAACCAAGCTAGATTCGTAAGATCATCATCTTCGATGTTATCCATGTGAAAGAAATAATTATTCTCCTATTGTCATCTAATTATCATATGGCGGTCAAAGCGATGCATTCAATTTTCTCATTACTAGATTTCGATAAAAAGTCGTGTAAACTATTTCGATTTGCAAAATGTTAATTGATAATCTTTTTTATTGTAAAAAAATATTTTCCTGTCATTTATTTCACTATGAGCTTAACTTGTCAAGAACAAACATTTTCATTTACAAAGACTTGAATAAATAGGTTGTATTTTTATGGATTAAATTTAAGTTTAAAAAAATAAGTATCGTTAAAAAATGTTTTTAGGTACTTGATCGTAACTGCCAAAGTGTTCACTGAGGGTCAGTGGAATTTAGTTTTCTGAGAAAAAAATGGCGCTTGACGAAATTCTTCAAAGATCATTTTTAGTTGGTAAGCGTGTCGAATAGACAGCACATTCAATTCTATTCTTCTTTCTTCCTCTCAAGATTTAATTCTGTGAGAAAATCTCATAATGACCATGAAAATTACCCTTAATGAGGTTAATACAAAAGTAAAAGCTAAAAGCGGCATATTGATAGCTTCTATGTTAATCTCACTAATGACTTTTTAAATCGTTCAGTTTAAAAATATCATCTTGTATATGTCTCACGACAAGAATAATATTTATTATCAACATATAAATTAATCCTAGGTTCAACTCTCGATGCTTATTAGTTGTAATTCACTTTTTTGTGCACCTGGATATATGAATCAGCCATTAAAGAGAATAAAAATAAGTTGGTTCTCGTTCCACATAGTTCAATTTTTTTGTATCTGAAGGATGAGAAAATATTTCTTATGTAATTCTCATCTAGAAATTTGTTTTATTTATTCAACCGTAATTAGCAAAGAAAAACAGGAGTATCTTCTATATATTTATAATATGACAGAAAGTCAATTACATATTAATTGAGTTCCTGTTGTATCTAGTATAAAGTCGTCTAGAGAAATTCAATAAAGCAGTGCAATTAAAGATATTGTTATTTTAAGAAACAGTTAGTTTACTGCGGTATGTAATATTCAACCGAGCAGACGCGTCTTTTTTTATACTAATCGTATCAAATTATAAAGTTGGCACTAAATTTATTTCGATGTTTTACTGATTTATGAAGTAGATAGGTGAAGGAAATTGAAAAATTGAAACTCCAGATATCTTTTGTTTCTTGTAAGCCCAATAAATATATTTACTTGAATTAATTTGCTAAAGCAGCGGATACATCATCCTACTAAACCAGTTACTGCGTCTGCAAAATCACAGTTATTTTTTTGTAATAGATAGCGATACAACAGCGTGTGTCATGTATCTTCGCCAAGCTCTTATTCTGATAGAAGGGCGACAGGTGATTTCAAATATAAATCGGTCTACCAGGAATAGGCAAGCTAAAGAAGCAAACAGAAAAGGAGGCATGAAATACTGATGACGCTTACGCATTAAAAAAGGGGAGAGAACGCAGTAACTTATCTTATAGGCGACAATTTTTTCTATTATAACAATAGAATAGACAATGCTAGTATACGCTTGTAAGTTTATGTAGGTTTTCTTGTTTTTTCTCTCGTTCGATTCCATCCTTAAGCACAATAAGAAAATATAAACATGGTATAGTAGGATAATGTTTGTTTGACCTATAGAATTTTTTTCTACAGTTTGACCCGGATACTTTTATTCGATCATAAGTAATATGCAAATACAGATTCCTCTCGTTTGGTGCAATTTTTTTCTATCAAAATACTGATGTAATAGGAATATTTCCGATTATATTTTTATTTCTGATACACAGTCGATATGAGGTAAATTATTTTTTGTTCAGAATGAAAAAATTGCTTTTTTCCAATTTCGTTTCTTTTATAGAACTTCGCTGCATTGTAAAAATATTTTCGAAAAACAGATAGTGTGTGTGTTTTCATCTCTGTTTCACAGATTGAGACTCTGGCTTGAATAACCAATGATTTTCATTTTTTTTATCCATTTCAGCTGTTTACGAAAATTTTATTTCAACTCGATTCAACACATAACTTTCGAGTGTCGCTTGCATCAATGCGTACTTAAGAAAGTTTATCTAGATAAAAAGAAAAGGCAAAAGTCGAGTGATTTACAAGACTTTAAAGAAATCATGCCGTCTAAAAAAAGAAAAGAACAGTGAAATTTTTCGTTATGTTAAGGCATTCTAATACGGCGAGACGTTATTCTACACGATCATTGATGTTTTCTGAACGTTAAGTTTAAGTCAAAAAGCTTAATGAAACATGCTTTTAACATAAATGAAGACGCATTGAACCCTACTTTGATTCTTTTTTTGCTAAATATAACTTTAGTGAAATATATCTTAAACAATGTCGATAACAGTTAATCCTCAACATGATGACACACAGTGGCCTTCGCGTGACTGTACTATATGTGGTGCAAATGCCATTGGTGTTAATTTTGGAACACTAACGTGTGCACCATGCGCAAAGGTATTTTATATTGTACGAAATAAATTGCAGCAAAAAAAATCTATCCTATTCTTCAGCATTTTTTCGTCGAAAAGAAGTAAAATAATCTAAAGAATTCATTGAATTGAAAATAAAAACTATTAAAATTAGATTCTGGTCTCATCATGTCAACATCGTGATTTAAATATGTTGCGAATGTGTGTGATACCGATGATTATGATTCTGCCGAGTACACTGTACAAATACGTCGTTGTTTTGACATAGGAATGAAAGAAGAATTAGTTCGTACTGAAGCAGAGAATATTAGCTAAAGGATATCACACATCGATTACGAGATTTTTTCGAGAGAGACTCATACAAAGCACTTGAACATTTTTTTCCAGACAGAAAATCTTTGACGAAGAGCAAACGTCCTAATATGAAACAATAGAACTACAAGGATTTCAAAATTTCACCTGATTTCTCTCAGACAGTTGGCTCAACCGAGCTGAAAGTTCGTTTTTTTTAACGTATTAAGCACTATTCTTTTGACACACACATCAAAACAAAAAGCACACAGAATCGAAGATATCCTAAAATTGCACATGTCATTATTCATCGAGTGGATAATAATTGTTGGCACAAATAAAATTTACTCATTCGTATTAGAGGATACGATGATATATGAGAGAGATAGAGGCGGGTTCTATCTCTGCTTACAAATAATTATACAAATATTATTTCATTATGTACACGACGACTGCACGGAAAAGGCGGAGTGTGTGACGAGAAAATTCATTCGGTTGTACTTAAAAAATCAACACTTCTAGAAGATATCATTGAAAATTCGCATACGGATACTGAACCATGCCTTTCTATTCTTTTTTTTACTCAGCTGAATAGATAAATAATATATTCAAATGCGTTTCTAGCAAATATTCTAAACAAAAAGGACTCATTCCAATCAGGAATTTCTCTGAGATCTAATCAATTATTGAAATTTCGTATAGAAGAAGATAATATATCAGTGAATATTACACAAATCGTCTAGACTATGTTAAAGAAATTCTTTATGATTTTTTTTGCAGTCTATTGAAAACAATACACAATTACGTGAATCAGACTGGTGTCATTTATTAAATACTATTGCAACTTATTACATACATTGTCTTAAAACTTACATTTCACAACGTTCAACTGTATTTGCTGATGAGACAACATTATATCAGCATCAACCCATGCCTTTAAAACATTTTACAACATTGACCATGAATTTAGCTGCTTCTCTATGTTCATTTTTTTCAAGCATTACCAACCTTTCATTCTCTATCAAACATAAATCAAATTATCTATGTAAAAATAATCTTCGTTCATTACTATTTCCTAATATAATTGAAATTGGTCAATCATGTTTTTCTGAACCATGGCAGGTAAAGAAAAATTAAAGGAAAAATTTTTTTTTCTAGTAAAGAATAAGATTTTTTTTCTTCTAGATATCTCGTGAAAAAGCGACTTGGGCGGTGATATGTGGACTCAATTATATGAACAGTTTGCTCATACTGAACACTTAGCTGAACGTTCATTGATAGCTGCTCCAATAATAACACGTCTTTGGATGGTTGTACTCTTTTTTTCATCGTCACTATTTTGCTTGTACGATAGTTATCAATTTTTTTAAATTCCAAAGAAAAAAACTGCGATTATTGAAATTCAAAATATTTATGCAGCTCTTCTATGGAAATATCTATCAAATCGTTATAGATACGATGGTGCCGTTAGAATTTATTCTAAATTAATTAATATTTATTTATGAATGCAACGCGTGGGATTTGAAATTGGTGTTCAGGTGCGAACACGTAGCGAATTATTGGTTACCTATGAGACATTGAATAAAATATTAACACTTGATATTCGTGATCGTTAGAAATAAATAAAAACAGAGTCATATTGTTAAAAGTTTTCGTTGCAATTTATTCATTAGTTTTTGTTAAAAAGATAATGTTTGACTATTATATCCAGGACAGTTTTTCATTTACTTTCATAGTTTGTAAAAACAATATGGATCGATGCAATCCAAGAAAAAGTAGAATTTCGATTAAAACTTACATTGCTAAATCCAAGATCGATGATTCCGGAGCACGGGTACCGTAGGAACCGACCGGAAAGATGTGAAAAAATCACCGTATCTGGCCGGAAAGCACGGAAAAGCGCTGGAACGTAGAAACAGTATTCCGGTCGGAAATCGACGGAATTTTTTTCCCGGTGTATTTCGGTCATCTTCCAGCCGGAACGCACAGGAAACTGGTAGGAGTCCATAGGAAAAAAGTACGATAATTTTCGGGTGGAATACTGCTTCCACTTTCCAGCGATTTCCCCGACTTCCGGCCGTTTTCCGTCGTACCTCTACGTCCTGGGAACATTAATTGAACAGTCAATATGTTAAATATAGCCAGCGTTTACCTCATTAGTCGTATACATAAGTAGTTTAGAAAATCATCTAGGAGAGAGTAGATCGAAAACATCATAAGAAGCGATACGATTTTTCTAAAGTTAGAATATATGAGCTACACTAAAATCAAAACGAAGCCACTGTGGAGAAACTACGTAGCATAATGTATTCTATTACAATGAAACAGTTTGAACTAATAAAATTGCGTGTATCTAAAATGAAAAAAATATAGAAAGAGAACAGTGTTGTCTCTTATATGAATACATGAGTACGGCAACTTTGGCTCTATATTGTAAAATGTTCTGCTTCCAATAATCTTAAGTATTCAAGCAATTCAATTTTTTGAGTCATTTTCATACAATCACATAGAGAATGTCTCGACTGATAATCTCTGTTACGTACATTCTAACAGTAGAGCATCCCATATAGCCATGGAAAGCTATTCTAGTGTATAGTATGAAGATGAAAAGTTAGTACCTCTCTGGAAATCTAGAATTCATCATACGTACTTACATTCAAATTTGATGAGCCTTCGAATGCACCTGAAAATATGATTATATTATATCTAAATATTTTCAACGAAATTTTCATGAATTCTACGCAAATATTCAAAAGAACAGATATCATAATGATTCAAGTAGCTTTGTGTTTTTTGTTTAATTCTTCGTGTTTTTGGAATTTTCGACCTTTTACTCAATCATCTTCAGCTTACATATTCACAATACATAGACAATGACAAATTTTATAGTCTCATGAATACAAAGCTACTTGAATCATGATATCCCTGAGGAATCGTCGGGGTAGAGTGGATAAGGATATATGTTCTTTTGAACATATCTAAATAAATTGATAATGTATTAAAATTGTTTTTGAAGCTCATGAATAAAAATTAATTTTTGTTTTATTTTGAATATTTAAATAAGTTTTTTTTTTATCAGAAATATTCAAATAAATAAATGAATATCGTTAAAGTTCAATAATATTAATAATATATATAATACTTTCGAACGGTATCGCTAGCTTACGGTAGTCCAAAAAGCGTTATCAGTGATAAACAATACGAAAAGCAACAGTAAATATTTACATAACCTGATGTAGTAACGTTTTCTATTGCATTTTTTTGTTTTCATACTGGCTTAATTAAAACTTAATTGGACAACGTGATATTTTCCAGTAATAAAATCAAGTGAATATTGGGTTTATTATATTTACACGGGTAAGAGGAAGAGACAAAATGAAAAATACAGAACAGAAAGCACAAGACAATCCAATTCAACGTAAATGAAAAACAGAGACCCGGGTCATGTACTCAATTTTGAGACATTTCAAAATTATGGAATAATAAATGAATGATCGATGATCAAAAATATTATTAACAAAAGCTTTTTCACAATTTTGAAAGGTGAAAAAATCTATTTTGTTTTTCATTTAACTACTGGCTTGGTAAGATAAAACTAATAAATACACTGATATTACTAAAAATAAACGATATAAACAAAAATATGCTCACACCCTCTATTTTTTTTACCGTTTACTTCTGTCTTTTACCACCACCACCAACCACATGCTATTCTTGTTGATCTAGTGGTATCACAATGAAATTTTGTTTGAATTCTTCACGAATTAAAATAAATACAGAGTGAATTTACTTCAAAAAAAATACTAATTTCATATTCTCTCATAGCATTTCATTTTTTATAAAAAAAGAATACTTTTTTTCATTTTAGACATTTATTATTTTCTATTTACAACCGAAACGAAAAAAACGCCGGTGAATTTTTTTCTAAACATTACCAATAATTTTATTCAAGGGCATTATTCATGCACTTGCTGAATGGTCGTATTAACCAAGCATCTAGAGTAAGCATGAAATCTACAGTAAATGCTTTATTGTTGTCGAAAACAAATAATTGATATAAATCAATTAAACGGAAACTATTTGATCAAAATCAGAATGTCCGTTTTAGTCTCTACAAATATTTTCCTGGTCGATTCAGTACATCATACTTCGTGTATCGTGCTTTAAGTGCATTTTTAAATAATTGGGTTATCAGAGTCTTTTCTCTTCTTATCATGAGGTATTTGTCGCAAAAAAAAGAAATATCTATTTCTGATTGACTCTTGAACAGCACTGCCAAACCAACAAGTTTATTTTGAATGAAACTCTTAAGACTACGTGTCTAGAAAATTCTCTAGTTTATATACTAACTATTAATTATTGAATATTGTACAATTACATTACTATGTGACTCGTCAGTATTAAATTATATTTCGATTAGTATTAACTAAGGAAACAGAGTCTCGTGTTGTTTCGATCTAAATTAATAATAATTTATTTATAATCAATTATGTTTCTTTTTGTTTCAATTTCAAAAGTTTAGCGAGCAATGTCAACCGATACTCCGAAGAAAGTCTATCATTCTAAACATCGATCATGTTGGCCCAAACATGAATGTATAATATGTGGTTCAACGGCGATTGGTATTAATTTTGGTGCACCTACATGTGCACCATGTAAAGGTATTAAACAATTAATTACACTTTACAAAGTATAGGCAATGGAAAATTTTAGAGAAAAATTAGAAGTTTCTTTTGCTGAACTTGACTCGAGATATTTTTTAATCTCGAAAACATCACGCCTTAGTATTCTCAATATTAATTAGAATCTTTTAGATTTTACATTTGCTTTGGTGGGAAATTAATTTTTCTGATTCGAAAATAACAACAAGACGGCATACGATTGACTATCGATTAAGCTAATCCTTGTAAATTAGAATATGTGATATTTACCATTATTTGAAGCTGAAATTCTAAAGGTTAAGAGTTTCGAATTGTAAACCTATAGTTATGACCTTTTCATTTTCAAATTCAACACACCTATTCCTCATTATTTACCACGTAAAATCAGAAAACAAAATACTCGGATAAATATTGATTGTTAATTTTAAGATCTTGATTCGAATCTATTAAAAAAGGAATTGCCAGGGTTAATTCAGCTAACTCCATCTAATTATGAGATTTATTTTCTTCTAAATTCACATTTTCTAAAACTTAAATTAAATATTATTCTAATATTTTCATTCTAGCTTTTTTTCGTCGAAATGCTCGACGAAAAGAAGTAAGACACGTTGAAAATAAACATTTAATTTGAAAGAATAAATATTAAACTTAGATTCTGCAAATGCCTTGCCCGTTCCGAGATGCGCCTACTTCAAATGTAACAAATAATGATAATAATGCAACAACAGATTATTGTTCGCAAGTACGTTATTGTTCATCGTGCAGGCTACGTCGTTGTTTTGATATGGGTATGAAAGAAGATTTGGTTCGAACAGATGAAGAAAATGAGCGGTATAGACAACTTGTACAAGCTAATAGACGACGTCGTGAACAAGTTACACCGCAAGACCAACCAGAAAATGTCTACACGATTCCCAAGGTATGATTATTAGTTTTACTATATTGAATAATCATCTTTTTCATCGTGTGAACATTGTTCTCGGATAAATAATCTCATCAGCTAAACGCAAGAATTCTGTTTGAGTCACTTGTTATGTAAGATGATCCTTCGAACATTTCGATTGCATGCTAAATATTGAATATTAAGAGTCTTTGTTATCCGATACGAATATCAATATTACAGTGTAATATTTTCTCGCTCGTTTTCGTCTTTCATAGCTAGAAAAAAATGCTTTGTCAATCTAGAGTTTATTTGCAAGTTTACCTTCAAGATAAAAATTCAACTATGAGAAGAAAGAAACGCGCATACATTTTGACACTGCTGCTCGTTACTATGATTCAAGTCGGTTTTGTTGTATAGTATTTAAAAAATTTCTTTTGTTTTCACCTAGTTTTCCATCGATCTATAACAACACTATTGACATGCACAGTTTTCAGTCTATATAATATTACAATTAATGGAAGTTATAAATAACTATACTGTAGTCAATATTTAATTCTCATAGCAGAGGACTCTGTTCTATTTGTTAAAGAGGTCGGTCATATGCAGCTCGAATGATTATTTTGATTACTAAGACAGCTCAAATAAAATTAATAATTTCTGCATAAACTATGCATAAGCTCAGATGTTTGACTTTCCAGCTGTTCAAAGTCTATGTCATATGACTTCACTTTCAAAATTTACTTTGTATTTACTTTTTTGATTGTATCTCATAATTGGATAGTGTTCGGTATGTAAAATCAAAAAACAAAATATGATTCTCACTGAAACGAAACGAAGATGAAGTTATCTTAGATAAAATCTGTGATAAATATAATATACGAAATTCGCTGTCATAAACTTACTTCAGAATATGTCAGATATTATTTATTTCCTATTAAACTGATCAGTTTATGTCGTGTTAGAACATTGGTTCGAAATGGAACCGTATAACAGACTGTAAATTCCTTAGAATTTGAGTAATTACATTGACCCGTGATTGTTATATATTAGCTCGAAATTATTTATGCATTTTATCAATTTTGCAAACTTTTCTTTTTCTCTTGCTCCTGAAATTAAGTACCATCCATAGGAATCTAACATTATATATAGACGCTCTCGTCCTCTGACACAGCCTTTCTATTTTTCTTCGTTAGCCCATCGTAAAGAAAAGTGATCTGTTTGAAGCAGATTGGACACATCTATCCAATGTAGTTGGCGCTTATGAAACTTATTGTCTTAAAAATTATATTCAACATCGTGCAAATATGTTCACTGCTCAAATGCAAATCCCTGAAGATCCAAATGTGAAGATTAAGTATCATGCTTCGACGACAGTTAATAATATCACATCATTTCGAACATTTCTTTCGTCGATTCCACCGGTTCAAACGCTTTCACTGTCAGAACGAACGTTTTTATGCAGACATAATATTCGTCCATTGATTCTACTTAATCTGCATGAACTTGAACAATTATGTTATTCCGAGCCGTGGCAGGTAAACAAGAAATTTGTTTTTGAAATCATAATACCAAACGCTTTTGTTTTGGTTTTTTAGTTAGCCTGTGATAGTCTTTCAGCAGAGTATGTATGTGGAACTAATTTATTTCCTGAGTTTGTCCAAACAAAAACTCGAGCTGTACAAATTTTAATCACGGATTCTATTGTAACACGTCTTTGGCTTCTTATACTATTTTTTTCAACACCACTTCATTGCTATTATCAGAACACGCTACCTGAAATAAGCGAAAATCGAAGGAAAGCAATAGTGTATATTCAACATTCATACGTCATACTACTATGGAAGTATTTATGCCATCGTCACGGTGATATGGAAGCAATTCGTATATTTTCGAATCTCATTAGTGTTTCTCTGCGAATGCAACGAATCAGTCAAGCAGTTAATGCAGAAATTCGTACACGAAATGATTTAGCAGAATTGAATGCAGAATTCAATCGAGCAGTAGTTATTGAGAGTGACAATACTTAGTAGAAATAGTTTCCAACCATGATGTGTTTCGATTCCAGAATATGTGGTGGTTTATTAAGAATATCTTATTTCCGATTTTTGCGTCACATGAAAAAAAATCTATAAATTGTCTTTCGTTATTTTGAAATTGTTTATAAATGCAACTAAATTTAAGTCAATGTAAATTTTTACATATATATGTAAGTGTATTAGAATGGAACAGTAGTAAGATTTTTGTTTGATTGTTTTTTAAAACACCTGTGTTGATAACAACTAACAAAAGAGAGTTTTGTTGTGAATAATATGTATTTTTGGACTTGATCATACATTCATTTCAATTATTTGACTTTTTTCATTGTTGAATATTCAATTATTTTACAGCAAAAGAGATTGAATTGGACATCATCAATGATTGGATATGGATATGACAAACGTGACGTAGTTATGGTTCAATGAAACATTCTATTACAAAAAATGGCTAAATTAGTATTGTGTGATATTAATCATTATTTCTCTTGAAATCGATAGCATTCTGCCTATGACTAATTTTCATTATCGAGACCAGGATTAAATATTACTCAGTTTCCTAGCAATCTATTTTTCTTTTAAATATCTATCGTTTCAATGAACATATAAATATGTTTTGAATCAACAAGTAATAACAGCAATGATATATGAGATGAGTTTCGTTAGATAAACATGAAGTAAGATAGATAGAATAAAATCATGTGATAATTATCAGATAATATTTTGCATACATATTCACTGTTCTTTACTATTTAGAATATGACACTTGTGTCGTCATTACGTATACTCGTTGTTTTAATCGAAGAGATAAAAAGAGGAGAATGACTAATCAAACAAAGTTTTGCAATTACGGAGGTAACAATATCAAAAGGCTTAAAGAATTTTGATTGCAATGCTATATTTTCAAAAAAAAAAGTAGAAATTCATCGCTAAATTCGTATGAGAATTCCTAGAATATTTTTTGGAAATTCACATAGGCAGACATTGTGTATCTTACGATGTATGTAGCTTCTATAAATACGGGTCAGTTATTTACATGAAGCCCTACTTACATAAGATAAGTTTTATAAATAATATAATTCATCTACCAGTATGAATACAATGGGAATGATAGTCGTAGTTTCAATTATCTGTCCAAACTGGTATTCTTGAGAAAAAAAAAGAATGTATCCTCACGCAAGTAGGCACTGGATTTCTAGACGAAGAAGAGTTCTAGAACTCGCTTTTCTTCTTGAGGAAGGACTATTCTGTAGAAACAGTCCAAGTGGATGAAGTTTAACAAAAGAAAATTGAGGTTGCAAAATTCGAAATTTTTGACTGACTTGTTTCGAAACCTATTACATGAGATTATTAGGATGAAATTTTATCCAACTAGATACTAATTGTGTTGTAAAAGGAAAGTCTAATTTTGCATCCGAAAATTTCATCTCGTGTGGTGTTCGGATGATTTTGATCCATGAAAAACTTGATGTGCTCAGTTTTTTGTTACTATAACATGTGAGCAATACTATGTTTTGATCTAAGACTAACTACAAGCATGCTGGGCTGCGATTCAATCTATATGTCCTATAATTCCTATAGTTTCAAAAAAGTCCTATTGTTGTCCTATTTTTCCTATATTTTATCGAAAAAAGAGGAAAATTTCCAAAAAACCTCTTAATTTTGTGTTGCCTTTGGACGAAAAAAAAACTTTTAATGTGTATAATCATGTGTTTTGGGTAAATTTTTGTATTATAGTGACATTTTCGTCATCCTGTGTATGTGCATTTTCATTTACACTTATTTATTACCAGAAAACATTGAGTTATGATAAAATACAAAATAAACTTGTGGAAAATAATAAGCGATGAATGCTAATTATCAGGAGAATAAAATTAGGCAGAGATTTTTTCGGAAGTCATGCCCATAATCTGAAACGTCTCCTTTAATTATGAGAAATAGTATTTGACTTTTTCATGTATTTGTTTTCTCAAAGCTTATTTCGAATTAGCGACTTATTTCAGTATAAAAAATTACACAAGGATCTTCACTACGGTTGAACTGTGTATAACAGTTTTATTAAAACGATTGTCGAGCAGAGCGGTTAAAAAACAACAAAACAATTGAACAGAAAGGGTGTATAAAACGTCCTCTCTTTTTGCCATTTTTTATCGAAAATCCTATATTTTTACAAAAGTGATAGTTTTTCGGGTGATTTTCTGTTTTTGAATCAAATTCTTAGTAGATTTAATTTCAAACATATCTAACATCAATAGTACGAACAAGTACTTTTAACCAACGTGAGTAGTCACGTTAACTTCATTTCCGAATGTTCGTGTCTAAATAAAATAAAAATATTTGACGTTTTCTCTATTGATCAACAAAAACTCTTCTTGTGACAGTGCCGTTATCTCGAAACGAACGACCTCCAAGATTCTCTCTATCAAAAGAAAAAAACGTAGATTTTTGTCTTTTTTCGAAATATTTTTTAACCTTGACTTGTCATTTAATTGCTTTCGCTTTTCGTCTACGATTATGGCAGAGTTGAATGTCGAGACATGACCGATATGGCTAAATTCAACAAATAGTGCTGTATGCATATCATTCTTTCATAAGTCATTTATTATCTGATTACGTCTTTCGAACGTTGTTCATCTGTTCTTCCTTCTTTTGCCAAAATAAAACTGAGAATAGAAAAAAATATACTTTCTAAATATTCAGAAAAGAATCAAAATTCGAGTTTGTTTTGAGAATCGTTCTCAAAATCAAATGTGATAACAAGAGACAGAACTATGATACTAAAGTTTCTTTAACATAATAAAAAAAAGATCGAACTGAAATTTGATTCACATATACGAGTCATATTGTCCATTGTGAGAATTTATTTCTATTTCAAAAAACTATTCCTCGAATCATTTTCAACAGTGTTCTGAAAGTTTCAAAATTTGAAAATGATCTCTTGTTGAAAGAGTCCGCAAACGACTGGCAGTCTCGATCTCTCAATAGATCCTAAATCATTGAATTTTATTATCATTTTGCAAAAGCAATTAAAATACTACAATATTTTTTTTATAGTTGTTTGCAATGAAAATCTAGTCAACAAATGATCTGTCCTTCTTGTCTGTTTCAAGGTTCACATGTTACTATTTTAAGAACATATACAGACCAGTATCCTGACGTAATAAAATTAGAGAAGAGGTAAACTACGCTTTTGTTTCAATTTCAACATCTTTGAAGGAACGAATAAAATTGGATGCGTGGCTGTTTCTTTTCCTATTAAACAAGGATGAGTTACAAGAACACCCGCATACTAAAGAGTAAAAACACTTATCATTGTGGTTCCTGGTCGTCGAAGAAGAATCAAATTTTTCGTTCTCTACTTATTCTTTGTTTTTTTCTATTAAGAATGTTTAATGTATAAAATCAATGTTCTTTTTTTCACGTTAGAAATGATATGAATACATCATTGAATACTCGCGATACAAATCTAACATCAATAATTATCGAAGGAATCAATGCCAGCGAAATAATTAATAGTACAGTAACGACAATAACTACGAAAACATCAACAATAAAAACAAGCACGAGTATACTGTTTCGTTTATTTAATGGAACACGAACCTACCCTTTCCTGAGACAATCAGTGGCAACAACAACAACATCATCATCGTCGTCATTATTAAACAAATATTTTATTTTAAAATCCCAATTTCATCGTGATTTACGTTATGGTGAATTAGCTATATTAAGTTTAGCATTACCATTATATGCAATTGTCTTTATACTTTTTATTCGATTAACTGTATCACGTATAAGTAGAAATACTGCTATATCTGGTGGTGGCTCACGTAGTCGTAGTCAACGACGTCGACAACGCCTGCGCAGTCTTATATGGACATCGAATTATTTACTTGTTGATTTTCTTAATCTTTTAAATGAGCTTGCTTATGTTGTTGTACATACAACAGGTCAATTACGACTAAAATCGTTTGTCGGTCGTTTTTATTGTCAATTGCAAGTTTATGTTCCATTATATTTAACTGTACTTATGGCATATAGTTTGACGGCTATATCTATTTATCGTCGTCGTCATTTTGTTAATTTGAATAGTCAAGTAGCACGATCAAATATGAGAAGTATTTTGTTAATGATTGCACTATGGATCCTACCAATTCTAACATCGATTATTCCAACTTTTTTATTAGCATATTTTAAGATTTTAAAAGTAACTCAACATGAAACAACAAATCAATGTCAAATTTCTTATACATATGAATCAAGTGTTGAAGCTGTATATATATTTTATAGACTTGGTAAAAAAACAAAAAAAAATATAAAAAAATATATTTTGAATCGAAAATTATTAGCGAGAGAAATTCGATATTAGAACACAGAAATTACTTTTGTTTCATAGATATTTTAATTCATAAAAAGTCTTATAGTCCATTTCATTGATATAAACTACTATATTTGGTTACATAGGAAACATTATCTTACGAAGTTTTCAAAACAAAAAATGTAATTCTATGTTGATCAGATCATTTTTCAATTTTTCTCTCAGTATTGATTAGGAATCGACTAACTCTCACACCTAAACTCAAATCATATACCTATGCGAATGAATCCACCGATCCAATCATATTTAATTAGTTCAGTCACATCTATAACCTGATGGTAATATTAGATGTCGGCCAGAGCTCTGGTGTAGATTCCATCGAATTCAGCAGTGAGATACGATCAGCAATCATCAAATGATATACTTAGATAATGGCTATCGATTATACATATAATCTGTCATCCATGCCAACTACCTTAAAAACAAATTACCCACCTCTCAGTACTAAGCTAATAGGTTGTAGTTTATATTTCTAGCCTTGGATTATTGCTAAAAATGTGTAGCCATCTCCACTCTCTTCACTCATGATAATAGGATCCTTGTTTCATTTTCGAACGGGTAATGTAAAAGGATCGTAAAGAAGATACATAGACCTAGATTTTTCCCCTCGAATACGAAGAAGTAATTGCATCAAAGATTGCGCTAGAAACTTTATTCTGACTACTTTGAAGTTTTTTTTATCAGATTGAGATTCAATACTGCTTTGATATAATGTTTCTCTTTATAGGTAATATATTTCTTTTGCCAATATCAATCTCATTGGCTTGTTATATAAGAATTTATGTTGATTTAATACGTATGCAAAGACGTTTTAACCGAGTATTTAGACGACACATACATATAAGAAAAAATCTTATATCACAAATTCTGTTTTTATTTCTTAATTTTGCTGTCTTTTGGTTACCTGCTGAAATGATAATGTTTTATACAAAAAATCATCCGCTTAAAGACGCGATGCAAGTAACGAAATCTTTAAATATTCTTCTCGACCCATTAATTATTTTTGGTTTCGATACACGCTACTCATCAGCTGCTCGACAATTCTTGTTAAGATGGCCTTTCAATCAGTTTTTGTGTTTATTTAATATGAATCCTGGCCTTAATTCTTCAACATCAACTTCAGCAACAATGGGAAATCGTTTAAGACGCTCACGTCAACCACCTAGTCAACCGGTGGCAACAGTTACTACATGGAATATTGCTAATAACGATGATATTACTATTTTAGAATCAGTATCGAATCATTCGTTGCACGTACCAAGAATAAGACGGCAACAACAGCAACGATTAATATCTCCATCAAATCGACGCCAACCAATAAATAGAAGACCGAGATCAAGACCAAGACGTACGCATATCGTTGAAAATCATGTTTAAACTTTGTATTTGTACGTTTTGATAAATATAAAGAAGTTTTTAAATAAATGTATACCAAATCAAAAATATCATCAATATAAATCATATGAAAAAAAATTAATTCTACACAGCTTTTCTTTCATACATTTGTTATCATCGAAATAACTCCTCTCGGCGTGTGCACAAGTGTTTCCTTGAAAATTCATATTTCCTACGCCGTTCAGAGACTAATGTATGAGTATGGGCATGAAAGCCTTGGTTTGATTTATGCTCCTACCCTCTAGTTTCTCACTAATAATAGATCACCCAAAAACAAATTTCAGTGTCAAAATATTATGAAGTGAAAGAGATAAGAACATTTTATATCATTAGTCGTCATAGTCGTTCTTTGTCTCTGGAGTATTATGACATGAGCTATGTTCTTGTTCGTTTATATTCGATTATCTCTTTTATTGGCTTTATTGCATCTTAGGATGACCAAATTTAGAAAAAAGTCTCATTCAATTTTACTGTGAAAACCCCATAATCTTAATCCTTAACTTTCATCAACACTCGTACACAGTAAAGTGCAAAACAAATTGCCGTTGCACCTACGCATTTTTTTCGAGTCATATATATGAAGCGCATGAACGGATTGTTCTGAAACTTCTATCAGTAATTAAGGACGTGCTACAGATTTTAATCAGAGCGAGAGACATCCTGATTCGAGTATCTACCGCTTTTCTAGAATGTCAAACAGTCATATTACACTACCACGACTAGGGCAATCAATGACTTGTCTGACCGACTTGAAATTTTGATAGTAGACAGATATCGGCTTGTAAATAAAATTTTACCCCACGTGAACAAATTCTGAAAATTCATCTTCAGCGTCAAATAGAGGTCAAAATTTGAGAAAGTTGTGTTGCATTTCTGTTCCGCTTTAAAAATCGAAAAAACATCGTATCGAGCTGAAACTCCGGCTACTGAATCTTGATCCAAAAGGAGGTTTATAGATTCTTCCACTCTTCTCCAAACACACATTTTAGGCTAGCACATAATCCATGTACATAGGCAAAGTGATCTTAAGCTATTTGAGTGTATCGATGAAGCTATAGTGATTTGCTGCTTTTTTTGACGGAAGGAAAAAAAACTAACTATCGATTATTATATTTGTGTACTCTTGTGTATGTATAATCTATTTATAAAAAAAAACTTTTAATATTCATCATGTTCAGTAGAGCAGCTTTATCAAATACTAACGGCAATTATTTTTGCACACCACTGTATATAGCTATCTATCCCATAACGTATCATCTTGGTCATATCGATAAGAATCTAAAACAAAAGACAATGAATAAATAATTTTTTTATTATTGAATTCATGCTTACCTCTTGAATAATGTCGAAGTGTAGTTGAAAGCGAAAACAGTTGAAGAACGTATATATAACATAAGGCTGCTTCAATAGTATTAAAATGGTTTCAGATTTGGAAAACAAAATGATTCATGATCTAATCTGTTATAATTTGATACTTTGAGCAGTTTTAGTTCACTACTCACACTGTAAAAAAACGTAGAATAATAAACCCTTTCAAATATCCTTCTAACGGGTTTCGGGAACCTTAATTTTAGTCAAGAATCATGTTCAGTTTGATGAGCCATTGACGCAAATCTATTTGAGAAAAATTAAAAACACTATTTTTTTAAATAATAATTACCTATAATTTTGAATCTGCTTTTTCACTAAAAGAATAAACCTAATAACTATTGAAAGAAAATTTCGAATTTTGAACTAAAACAATAAAAATAAGAAATGTTTAGTGAAAAATTATACTTACGTTTGATTTTGAATTTAAAATTGACTTAGAGAAAAGAAAAATAATAATTAAAATACAAAGATTTTACTTATCTAGAATTTTCAATGTGAAATTGAACTAAAAGATTAAGAACAATAATTTTAATAAAAACAATTGTATTTACCTACGATTTTCAATTTTCTTTTCTAGCCAACTAAAAGACTGAAAAAAAAACAATAAGCATATATAAAAAGTAATGCTTGCATTTGGTCGAATCGCTTGGAAGAAGCTAAATCAAGAGCGGTTGATTCAAAAAATAATAATTGTATAGAATTTTTTAACTTACTAATGATCTTCTTCAAGATTTATGAATAAATACTTACGTCTCTTTTTTTTATAGAAGCCTCACCTACATAGATCAAAGTTTTATTTTGTTTTTCAGGCTGATCTAATTAATGGAGAATGATAATCTTTTAATGTGAGATTGCAAACTATTGCAACATAGAGAGAGCTAAAGTTATTCTGTTTTTCATTAATTTTTGTTTCAATTATACAATTTCCTATCTAATCACAAATCATTATGATATATATTTAAGACTTCTCTGATTTCAATTTTTAGCGGAAAAAACTATTTTATGAAAGGGTACAATAATAAACCCTTTGAATACAAGGATCCAACAATAAACCCTTCATCGTAGATTCACAAACCCTTCTCCTTAAATTCTAGTGCAATAAACCCTTTTTATTTTCAAATACCCTTAGTTTCATAAACGTTTCAGGCAATAAACGGTTTTAAAGTTTCGGACAAAAACATAAACCCTTTAAGGGTTTATGAAACATTTTTTAGTACTAGGGTTTAGTATTCTACGATTTTTTTTACAGTGTAGGTCATTATCGATCAGTCGGATCTTATCGGACGGGTTATACTTCCGATATCATATGGTGACCGGATTCGGTTGGTTAATTTCTGGTGAATTCCGATTGTTTTCTTTTGAAATCTAGTTACCAGATTTACATTGCCGGAAAATATCAGGTCAGATCATACGATTGGGCTGTATACGACGTGATCCGACAATATCCGGTAACAAAACTTTACCAGAATCCGCCGTGCCGCATTACGCTCGATTTCATGATACTCTGAAAAAAAATAAGGTGTCATATGGAACCATTTATGGTTCTAACCAAGATATTGAACCTTTTAAGGTTTCACTCGCTCATTAATAAACCATCGAGGGTTCTAGCCAGTTTAAAGAACTATCTCAGATCCTCAATAGTTCCGGATGTTTGAAAAGGTTCCGTCTTGCACCATTTTTTTAATGCTGAACCATTTTTCCAAAGATGACTCTGGCTTGAAGCAAGATAATATATTTGTGGAACGTGCTTTTCAGTAATATAAATCTCAAATAGGCTACCGGGATCGAGGATTCCGAATCCATTATCATTTTTTCAATCGAGCTCCCAATGGTCAGAAATTGGGTCCATCAAAAAATCGAGGACTGCAAAACTAGACATTTTATTTCAACTCCGATCTCAATTTTGATCGAAGTTTGAAATAAGTTATCGAGATCCAGGAATTAGAATCCGGCATCCCCGATACCGAGCCTGAGGATCTGAGTCGGATTGATGGATATGGGTAGGTGCATCTTAATAATCAATTCTATGGTAAGTTATAATAGAATTTAGCGATAGAATTTAGGTTAAGGATAGAAACAGTGGTTAAAGATAGAAGTAAGGGTTAAGGGTTAAGGTTAGGAATAAGGAATTAAGCATGAAATTAACGGTTGGATAAAACATTAGTCTAGTGTACTAGACTAATTGAGTGTGGTGGACTACATTTTACTACTATAGAATCATTTTTGGAAGAAATAGAAAAAAGTTCCAGTTAGAATCAGATTTTGCTTGAACCTTAAATGGTTCTGAAAATGGTACCCAAATCTAGAACCCTAGAAGGCTCAGTATGACACCTTTTTTTCTTTCTGAGTAGTTGTGTTGGTCGGTGTGCGTTTTTGGAAGACTACGGTTGATTCATCTTCTGATTGAAGAATGCTTGTATGAGAGATTTTTTATGAGGTCCTTGTCATCGGAATCTGATGGAATCCGGTCAAAGATATGGTGAAGTCCTTATGAACCCGGAATCATCCGGTAGTCGGGGTTGATCGGTCTCGACAATGTTCGGTTGTATTATCCGGCAGGAAACGATCGAACCATTTTCCTTTGAATTCCGGCCCGGGTTCCGGGAGCAGAGATTCCGGCGAAGTCCCTGTCGGATCCTGGCAGATTTTAGTGGAAAACATGCCAGCTTTTAGAGTGATTCGGTGCCGGTTACGGTGGGCCCCGGCAGGACCAGGAGGCAGGACCGAGTGACTTGGGGTGGTTTCATATATTTTTGCAAGCTACGTATCATAAAGATGTAGTCATTTTAATGTTATAAAGATAAAGATTTTATTTAGATTTATTCTCTATTATAAAGCAAAAAAAGATAAAGTGTGACTCCTATGCAGAAAAATATTTTTTTCATTCGCTTATTTCCCACTGATGTTTATCGAGCTTGACTCATGTTGCTTTTTTTGCATATATGTGCATGAAATCATAAGAAAAATTCACTTTTTTTCAAACTCCTCGTTGACAGTCTCAAAAATACACCTATCAACATTAGTATATTCAAGACATGGCAACTGCAGCGATAAATTCCAAACAATGCTTTATATGTAAAAAAGAGAGATTCAACTTATACTTATGCGACGGTTGCTCAGAAAAATTTTGTTCGCAAGATTTAGCAAAACATCATCAAGAACATGTATTAGAACTAGAAAAAATTGTCACTGATTCTGATACATTCCAACAAAATATGAGTGAACAAGAAGAAGATCTAAATCATTGTTCATTAATAAAACAAGTGAATGAATGGGAACACGAGTCAATCATGAAAATTAAGCAAACAGCAGAAGACTGCAGACAAAGATTAATTAAATCGACAGATGATAATATCGTTGAAATAAAGAAGAAATTAAATCAATTCATTACTGACTTGAGAAAAATGCGAGATGATGATGATTTCAATGAGATTCATTTAAACAAATTGAGAGTGTTGTTAAAAGAATTGAAGAAAAAGCTTGAGCAACCCCAGAATGTTTCCATTTTGGAAGAATCTACATCGTTTATAAACAAAATGTCAATTATAACCAAAGCTTCAATTTCAGGTTAGTTTGACAATTAAATCTGATTTGAGGAAAGAGTCTACGAATGGCAGATGATAGTAAAGTTAGCACAATGCTCGAATATTTTCAATCCCG
>CAJNYU010000041.1:0-74080 GCA_905331475.1 Rotaria socialis
GGCTTATTATTTGAATGAGTAATGTCTTCAGGGGCGGCTGCTACAAATTCTTAAATTGTTTTCCACAGCGGCGGCGCCGGTTGATATTTGCAAGTCCTTATGAGACGGTGGCGGCTGAGTAAAAAATTCGCTGATGAAAATTAAAAGAAAAATGTTCGATTCGATTGCATATGTATTGATGTCAGCGGCGGTGGATGACGCTATCAAAATGTTTTATCTCTTCCAGCGGCGGCACCCCAAAAATTCTTAAAGTTACCAGCAATTTGGTGGCGGCGGCGGCGGCGGCGGCGACTGATATTATAGAAAACTCGACTGCTGCGGCGGCTCAGCCGCACGGCTGACACCTCTAAACATAGCGCCTTATTTTCACCAATATCACATAAAGAAAAAAAGATAAATTTTCATTGTGCAAAAACAAAATACTTTAGCCATTTATTTTGAATTGCCCTACAAATTGTTTGTCTAAATATATATCGCTAATACTTTAGTGTCAACAAATTCCATTAACCATCGATAATTTTCTTCTTGTTGTTCGAACAACTGATTCCAAAGCTGAGTTGGCAACATTATTAGAACGGCTTGATGTCGAAACTGGTCGTTGGCGTTCAAAAGACACTGGAGGAGAAAATGGTAAATGGCATTTTATTGATGCATATATTAGTTGTTGCTTTTTTTCTTAATTTACTAATGATTTTATTTTGTAGACGCTGACATTCGTTCTACATTGAATAGTTATCAATATTTAAAAAAACTACTTCATGATCGACTAGATTTACAAAATCGATCAGATTCAATTGTATCTGTTAGTGTTTGGTTTTTTTTTAAAAGATTTTATTCATGGGTAAAAAGAATTCATTTTTATTAGGATGATGATGATATTATTTTACCAAAAGTTTCCTATCGTGAATTACCGTTAGCAGAAATTTTAAACAATTGTAATGGTTTAGACTATTTTTTGAGTAAGATATTGTAAATGATTGCATTATGAAATTATGGAAGCTTCTGTATAGAATTTTTACAATCACTTGATGCTGTTGGTTATGCAAATTTTTATTTAAATGCTGAAGTAAGAATAATGCATAATGATGACCAAGAATATCTATTTTAATATGTAGGCATTTCGATGTGCTGGTGCATCAGCATCACAGCAACATGCTAGAGCGACTGTTGAACAGCAACAAACAAATCAAGAAATACTTCGAAATATGGCGAAAGATCTCATTGAACAATATTTTCTTTCAACAGTAAGTGTTAAATGTTTAGTACAGTTATAAGAATTTCATTGATATATTCAAGATGAATTTTTTTTGTAGAGAAATTTACTTTGAACAATAAGTTGAATCGAAGGGTATACTTAGAATTTGTATAGTAGCTTACCGTTTATTTGATCATTTAGAATAGGGAATTCTAGAGTTAGTGAATAAAAACCGATGCACTGAAACGAATACTTTTGCATTAAGAAATAAGGCATGAAATCGATAACATCAGAAGGAGATTTTGTAAAAACTTTCTTACGAGTTAAGAGTTTTAATATGATGTGTAACATTACTTAGCAGATTAAGAAATCAACTTTATGTATTCGACCTCTAACTATGTCCGATTCAAGCAAGGAATGAAAATGTTTCTACGAATAGAACGATTCTATGCTGTTGATGAGAACGAAACTTTTCGATACATTTCAATACCTTTCATAAGTGAGAATTTGAACTTATGAATTTCAAATACATGAGCTCTACTCATATTATTTCTGAGTTTGATTGCAAAACTATTGAAAATAAGTTATTTTAATATTGAGTTAACTATAAATGTTCACTATAGATATTTAGATATATCATTGTATGAGAGCTGTGTGACATCGTGGTAAGATAAATTGAAAATATAGATTAGAAATGTGAAATTCGCAGAAGAAATTTTTCATTTGTAACTGACTTCTCTTCCGTTTTGCTTACTATACTTACCTCATGAAAATTGCTCAAAGAAAAATCAATCTCACACTTGTCGATTATTAACATAAATTTGATTGATTTTAAATTATTCTAGGGAGCATTTAAATTACCTATGGATGAAAATTTAATAAAAAAGGCATTACAAAATTTAAATTCAGACGCTATGGATGAGACATTACTTGATGAACTTCAAGCAAAAGTATGGCACAGATAGTTTTCTTCTAAATTATATTTAATAAATTGTTAATTTTTCGAAGGTATTCGAGATTCTTTTATCTGATAAGTATTATGGTCAGTTTAAAACAACAACGCAGTATCTAAAAGTATTAAGCGAGTTTGAATTCACCGATTCACTGAATGATAATTCAGGTTAGTTTTTCTTTTTTTCTAAATAAAAAAAATCATTTTGTTCCTTTTTAAAAATGAAGATGCTGTATCTCTATCAAGTAATAATAGTAATGAGACATACAATGATTCCACTGAATCACAACAACAGTCAAGTTCTGGAACAACTTCGGATCGTGGAAATCCTGTAATATTTGATGTACTTGATAATATTGAAAGTTATTCAATTACTACTGAAATAAATGATTCCGGTAAGTTTTGATTCATCTAGTAACTTCATCTAAATATATATTTCTTCTTCTTCTTCTTCTTCTTCATTTTCTCTAAGGTATTTGTTGTGAAAAAGGTGACAAATATGCAATCTATGTGATATCTGTATTTTGTAAACCATTAAATTCGACTGATGATGAAGAACGACGTGAATGGATAACCTATCGTCGTTATAGTGAATTCAATGATCTTAATATGACAATAAAAAAACGTTTCCCTAATCTAAAACAGCATATTCATTTACCAAATAAAGGTTTTATGAATAATACAAGTTCAGAAGTACGTTTAAAACGTCAAAAAGAGTTGAACGATTATTTAACAGTAAGTCTATCTTCTTCTTCTTCTTCTTTTTATTATTTGTATCATTTCTATTCAGGAATTAACCAATCCAAAAGTTATTCAACATAATCAAGGCCTTGGAGAACTTATATATAAATTTTTACGCAATCAACAATGGAAACTTGAACAAACAGAATTAGCTCGAAAGGTAAAACTCGAAAATAAATCTCTCATCTAGCGAATAACATCAATATTCACCAAGTAGTCATAGATGTCAAGATTGAAGAAACGACATTCGTTCTACTGGCTAGCTTTGCAATGATGGTTCATTTTTGTTTTTAGGCTTAGTTCATTGATAAATAGGCCAACTATGAAACCGTTCTTTTTTTCATGAATTAGAATTCATTATGCACGTGCAACTTTTCTTCAGAACACACTGTTTTGATTCTAAACAATACAAGTATTGCAAAAATTAGATTTTTGTCTAATAAGTGCAAAATAAAATTGATCAAGTGATATGATACTAAGGATTTTACTCAGAGATATTAGATTCGCTGCATTGTACCTTATGTCAAACAAGATGCTAAGAATAATTTTTAGATAATCAGTAGTCCATGAGAAGTAAATGCAAAATGATTTGATGTTCCTAACCAACATACATCTGCGGTTTTACTTATTGATTTTTATCTTATAGGATTTTTTCAGTACTACGGTTTGTTTTTCTTTGTCTCTAGTATTCTAATACTAACATTCATTTTGCACAAGTTTACAATGAAAAAAAGTTTCCTTTGTATTACTGTGTTGTCACGATTGGTTTTTTTCTTTTTGTTTTCTGTTGCTATTTTAATAAACAATTTTTTTTAATTGTTACGTAGATGGATACAATTGCAAATCCGTTTAAACAAGCATCCATTGGCATTGTTAAAGGTGTATCAAAAATAGGTGGTGGGTTAACAATAGTTTCAGATAGTGTTGTTGAAAATGCTGGAAAAATCTTTCGAACAAATGGAAACAATAATAATAATCGCATGAACATTAATTTGAGTAAAGATATGCAAACATTTTCTATTGTTGAGGAAACGCAAGCTGATGTAATATATAGATTCATATTTTTTATCTGTTCGCAAAACAGAATACTTGTTTTTTTTATTCAGAGTGCAAAAAATATTCCACTACGTGTACTTCTTGTTATAATGGATGAAGTATTTGATCTGAAACAAAAAAATATGTGGTTTCGTTCAAGATTTGTATCGATTTTAAAACGATTTTTACGAGCATTTATGGGTGACTCAGTTAATCGGTATGTGCCATTTCTTTTCATTTTATATTTCAATTTTTTCTTCTATTAGACGTATTGCAACGTTTGTGCAACATTGGACATCAGCAAAGAAAATTGCGAAAGAAATAAGACGATTCAAGTTAGAGGCGAAAAAGTTTTTTTAAATGTAAATAATTTGAACGATTTTGTTTTCTAGAGAGAATTTTTGGCCGAATAGTATTCAAGCAGATAAATCACCCGAACGCGATTTTGGTGTTCGTAATATAACTCAAGTAATATGTAAAGCTAAACTACTTGGCATTGTCTCAGGTAAATAAGCTATTTTAATAACTAATGACTTGTAAAGAAAAATGTGATACGACTTTAAGAAATCAAAATTTAATCTATCGATGTAGATATTATTTTAATTGTTAACTTTAAATTTTGGTTTAATTAGAAAGATTTTGTCTGATATGAAATTCTGTTTATCCGTAGATTTTAATAGTCATGAGAAAATTCTGTATGTGTCAAAGAATTAATGAACTTAATAATTCTATGGTCTCATTACAATGATCATAGATGTTTGTCAGATGATCATGAGCTCGAGTCTCTTGAAGATTATTGCTTACGAGTTTTTGGTTCTATAGAACAATTTTTCTATAATAGTTTCTTGTTTTGTTCTACCGTTTTAAGGTTTTCTATGAAAACCGAACAGATTACTAGGTTTAGAAACATTTTTTAGATTGATATTGATGATTTTATGCATTGAAATCAAAGTATGCACATAGATCACTAGTGAAGAATCATGTCAGAAAAGCACTTACAAAGAGCTTATTGAAGAATATCACATTCATTCAAAGAAAAAATATACATCAATAATCTCTAGTGACATGTTGATTTAACAACCATTAGGCATTTATTTCTAGATTATTGTTCTTCTAAAGCATTGTATAATACATGAAATCATCTACAATTGACTTTGGTCAATGCGTACTGAGTAATAGCACAATAAGACTCTATTGACTCATTTGAAAAGTTTGATATTATCAAAATATTCATTTCATTTCATATCAAAATAGATAATTTACTAAACATGTTACGTTGTTTTTAAATGATTATTTTCGTTAAATATCTTTTCAGTTAAGTGTATTAAAATGAAATAAATCATTTTTATTTTTTATCTTAGACGAACTTCGTCATATAGTTGGTAGTGAAACAACTCGTCGGGGTTTGCTACGTTTATTTGAATTGTTACAAAATGACACTCTTAATCGTCGATTCGTTTACATTGTTATTGAAGCTCTTTTAATCAAATTATTTCGACCCAATGATTTACATTTAATTTTTGAAAAACTGTATTCTCAATCACGCCGTGTCAAAGAAGAATTTCGAAGACGAATATTTGAACAGAAAAATAATAGTACTGGTGTTATCGTAAATCATCATCATTACGGCGAATCTACTCAACGACCCTATTATTTAAATCGTTTATCGGTACGTAATGATGATAGTACGACTTTTCAAAGAGCAAATAGTGCTCAACAGCAAACAACGCTATCAAGAAGTCTATCGAAAATATCAAGATAATTTAATTTTCTTCCGGTGATTTTATTTCCGTCCATCTGAATAATCCCACTAACATTATATATATATATATATATAAATACATGAATAGCACTAATAATTTAATTTTTTATAACGTGTCTGATAAATATTCTTTTTCTCTTTCACTATGTATATTTATCTTGTATGCTCGCTTTTCTTTTGCTATCCGTAGCAGTGTGGTTTGATAACAAGTTGCCTATTTGTGTATCTATTACTCTTCGTATTTCGAGATGAATAATATTCCAGTGAGGAAAAAACATTTCTTATATTAATTTTATTTCTTATTTTAGTGAGAGAAATATTCATAAATAAAATATAGTCTCCAGTACTTGATTTTATGAGTCAATACTCTTTTTTTGCATGAAAACGAAAACTAGTGATCTAAAACATATGAAAAAGATGAATATTCAATTTATTGTTTTAATAATTAGTTTAGTATTCAATATCAATATTGAACAACTCAGGTTTTTTTTGTTTATTTTTAACAGTATACAAGAAGAAAATTATTAGTAGGGTCATACTTTATTATACTATGCAACGGAAAATATTTAATTCAAACACATGAATTTGTAATTAACGTTATTTCATGCTTCGTGTGAAAACTGTCAGTGTGTATTTTATTTTCAGATTCTTTTGACGCATTTACTCATATAGGAGTGGCGTTGGCTACAAATAGGCAGAGTACCTGTAGCACTGTAATATGTAGCATTTTAAATATTTGTAAATGTCTGATAGGTCTGCTGATTAAGACATGAAAAGTTTTGTATGATACCTGAATCGCAGTGATAACCGTCTACATCGCTGCAACCAGAGGATTAAACAGGGAAATCCTATTTGAACTTAAAATTATAAAAAAAAAGCTTTATGAGCCATTAAAACGTCAAATCAAAAGTTTTTGTAAACTTTATATGGTACTTCCGCCAAGGATAGCGCCTTTTAGATTCATTTGTTGGCATGACAACTTAGATACTTGACCCTCATTTCTAGTGTCACAAATGACGAGATAGACACAGACATGTAGCTAGACGCGTAGGAATTGTATCATCGATAAATTACTCAGTTGTCAATGTCAATAATTATTTAGTTCTTTTTGTTTCTGTAAGACAGTTTGGACAAAGAAAATTTTGCATTTTCTTTGGCAGTATTGGGAAACGAAGCAGACTAAATCTGCCCGAAGAAGAATCTTAGTGTTGTTGTTGCTATATCATGTTTTTTTCAAGAAACCAGATAAGTAGTTTCGAATAAATTATCTCAATAAGTGACTAAATAATTAAAAATTTTGTACTGGTCGAATGCCTTTGAGTCTTATATAAATTGATTATTAATGTGTTGAAAGCAAAATTTAAGAAGTTATAAAGAACATAAGTTCATTTTGACACACTTGTCTCAAGTTTACTAGACCGTCAACCAATTTCATGTTACGATTTTAAAAAGGAAAGGTTAGAAGATATCGACTGATCTTCTATATATATACATATACTCTAGTGAATATTACTAGAATATGTTAATAGCATTAGTTGATAACGATTAACTAGTATTGCTGCAAAGAGACCAGCCAGAAATACACGTGAATACTTGTTGTTACTATCTCGACTTCTATCAGATCTCTTGGACATGCATGTTTATATAATGAATTTATTATATTTAATTAAACTTGGTTTTTTCATATCTATATTGGACACACTTCTTACAATATGGTCGATATAATCAATCTCGATCATAGAATGTTGTTCTTGATATAATTGAGTAGTTAAAATATATGATTTCAAATGCAGGAAAAAGTTGACTCAACCTTTATAAATAATGCAAAGCAAGATAATTATTGTTCGATTTAATGTCTTGTCTGATTTTTTTATAGCTAAATCTTGTCTAGTCTTTATTTCTTTTTTATATAAACTAATGACAATTTGATATACTACATTTATTTTAACAATTAGAATTCTCATACATCTCAGGTGAACAGCAAATTCTAATCTTACTCGAGATTATGTCCTAATCTATTAGTTCTATTAGCTTATTCTTATTTGTGAAAGAATCTAGAAATGAAAACATCAATTACAATTTTACATGCATTCAAGTAAAAACAGTTTACACATGATTACTTTGTCACTAAATTTTAAGAACTATTCGTGCATTATCCAATAAATACTCTATTTTTCATAGTCTGGAAAAGAAATAACAGACTATGTCGTTTACATAGAGAAATCATTCATTTAAATTATCAAAACAATCGAAAAGAATAAAATGCATAAGGTTTTCTGCAACTCAATGTTTAATACCTTGGCTATTTTATCGTTGCTTATTCTTTTGATTCGTATGCATAATGTTTTCTTTGTGTAAATTATGATGCAATTCTATTAGCTTCACCAATGTAGTTTGACCTTGTTGAGATACATATATTGAATGGTTTATCAATAGGAATCGATGTTACAAAGCTTATTGTAGAAATCAATATAACTTGAACAAATTATTCTCATAAACTTCTGTTTTTCTTTTATATCTAATTAAAATAGAAAATGATTCGTATACATATTTTTCTTGTGATAGCAATATTGAATTGGCAATCGCTTGCATTTATTGTTTGATTAAGTTAAGATATTCAATTAATAGATATGCAGAAGAGAGACGATCGTTATTAAAAATTCCTTGACATTCTACTTTGTGTATTCAAGGACTGAAGAAGTCTTAGGTTGCAGATAAATCAGCGAGATATTTGAGATTTATTCTATCACTTCAAAAGTTTATTTAGATAGAGAAGTCATAGATGATAAACAAATCAATCTATATTCATCACACCATCCAATGAATATTTCTTTGGACAAAATATATTTCCAAATATAAAACTTGGTATCTTTTATCATTCATTAGAATAATTAAAAAACTGAGATTGCTTCCAAAAAAAGGATAGATTACTGTTTCAACTATAAAGAAATATCTTTCAAAAACCGAAGCTCAATGCTCTTATGCAACAAAACGGTAATTTATAATAGGAATAATAATAATAATAACAACAAGAACAAGAACATCACATCGAAAACTGGTTAGAATTCCCGTCTATAGAAATGTACTGTCATAAATGAATCCATCGCAATAACTTAATCGCAACTAAGTATACGCCTACGTTCTTATCAATACGCCTACTTAATAGAAAGATAAAAACGTCCTTGATGATATTCGACAGCAAAGCAAACGTGATTGAATATCTAAACTAGCAAAATCTTTACGGTGAATAATGGAAAAAAAGCAAGTCGATTTATCGAATGGCTGGATATTTGTCACGACGACTTTATAATATGATACAATTTTTTTCTTTCTTTATATTTTCAAAAAACCTGAGATAAACATCATTTACTAAGTATAGGATAATCTTATTTACGTTGATATGTACTATTTCGAGTTCTTCTTTTTTTTTCCCTATTGCTCTACTGTTATTACTATCTAGTTGCCTCTTTTCTTGGCCATGAATAGGCATATATAACAACTGACTTTCCAATCATCATCGGATATTGCGGCTGCATCCAAGCGAGAATGAGAAAAAAAGAGGGATACAGAACAAGAAAATTGTCTCCGTATTTTTAGGACTAGAAATACACACATACAAATATGCATATACATATACACGATTCTTCTTTCATTCGCCATCGTTTTTTTCCGCTGATGTTGTTATTTGTCTTTAGTAGGCATAATATAAAAGATCAGACTAAACGTTAATGCCTTTTATTTTCTTCATACGTGTTCTTTGCCATAATCGAGCCTGTTTATTTTTTTCTTGTGTGATAGTATTAAGAACCAAGGAGCCAAATAGACGGAGACAGGGACCGAGACAGAGATACGGATAGATAGAAGAAGAAGAAAACCATAAATCTCAAAACAACACAACAACTATTGTCGCTATCTTTGTAATCGTGTTGGTATCTAATAAGTAACAGAGAAAAAAGCGAGAGAGTAAAAGAGTTTTCTTGGAAAACAATAACCGAGTGTAAGTATCAGTTAAGACGATATTAAATAGAAGAACAGAAAATGCCATATATACGTATATTCAACTCGGTAGCAGTAATTCATTTTTTTTTGTAGATACGTGTCTGACAATAAAAGAGCAATTGTTCAGGCTCAATCAGTCGCTTCTGTTCATTCCATTTATTAGCTTTTTCTTCCTTTGTTTTTGGACTCGATTACGTAGTAACTTTATATCTTAAACAATAATGCTGTTTATACTATTCTGTAGATATATCTTAATAGAATCATAATATAAAAATGCGTTCATCTTACGATACATATTCATCATCAACGTCAAACTCCACTTATAGAAGTCCATCAAGCCATTTGGACTTTACTCCAATATCTCATGGAAGTGATCGAGCAGAATTTCACGATCGTTATCAAAACCGAGTAAAAACAAAATGAATTGTTTTGCAAAATAACTAGTTTTCTATTTTCTAGTATGCATGGTTAGAAAAAAATCATGTTAATGATGTTGGTTCACAATATAAATCATTAGGTAAACAAGTTGACCATAAACCATCAACATGGAGATGCGAAGATCAAGCGGAAGCTGGAAAGTAAGATCAATTTTCTATTGATCTATTACAAAACTATTATCTTTTTCTTAAGAGAATTTTTACGCATAAATGATGAATGTGCTGATAAAATCTATGACATTCGTGAACGCAGTGACATATCACGTGAATTTCTTCTTAACTCGGATGGTGTTGCAACACGATTCTATCAATTAGAAGCCGATGCCGTTAGTTATTCTTACAATCATATTTTTCTTCTATTATTATTTTAAAATTAATTCTTTCTAATTTTAGTTAAAAAATCGTTATGAATTAAATAACATGAAACGTAAATTAGATGGTATTAAACAATTACGTGCTCGTTTGTTTAAATAAATTAATTTCTACAACAAAATAACTTTAGCCTATTAATTCTTTTATTTTGTATCTATCAATTGCTGGTGAAAAACGAACACAAACAATAAAAATAGCACACTAATACTTGGAAATCGATTCAATATTATTTGTTCTTTCTTTTTCTTTCTTTTTTCGGTTTATTTTTTACCTTTCTGATCTAACCCTCTACATACATGCGTGGTCAACAATCATAATCGAACAAAGAAATGTTATCACCGTTTGATTGTTTGTATTTGTCGAACCATTTTTTCTTTTATGTCATTATTTCGAATGGAAGATAATAGCACATATAAATCTTTACCATGCACAGATTCAAATAAATAACATAGTTCAACCCTTGAATAGATCGTATGATTCTGTGCTCATGTATTATTAACACGAAAACAAAACAACGATTGTTATAATTGATAGAATTTAAGGAAGAAAGTATGATAGAATCGTTAGAATTTGTTTTCATTGAGAAAAATGATTAACTATGTTTTACTATTATGATAATTTGAAGATTAGAGAAATAAGCAAATTGATAGTTTTAGTATTCATAAGAGTTAATACGTTAGTGTCAATTGTCTTGCTCTACAATGATATGTGACAAAATAATATTTTGCAATAGGTCTTTCTCAAGATACTATTAAGGGCGTAGAATTTGTATTAATTTTTGCCTTTTTTTGATACAGCACTACAATCCGATATGGTAGAGACTTAATGTTTTCCTTTTTTTGGTAGAAAAAAACAAAATGTTTAGTACAAAAATATCGATGAAAAGATATTGTTAGAGATGTTCTCTCAAGACCAATAAAGCGTTAGAACAAAATGTACCATAAAATTCGTTAATAATTTTGACTAGAATATTCTTATACGAATATTTTTGTTCGATTTTATTTTTCATTGTTGACAATATGAATGCGTTTTCCAGCATAGCATATGTAGATCATAACATGTATACAATTGAAAGATGAAGAGAGAACGTAAGAGAGAATGATTCAAATTTCTTTTCTTTTCTGATTAAACAACGCAAGAAATTGTCGGTATGCAAGAGATTAATTATTTTTCAAATTATAAGTTAATAATGATGTCATTGCTAAAATTTAAAAAGAATTATTCATAAATATCCAATAGCTTATTAGAATATATGCGACTTTTATTATACGACATCAATATTTGTATACAATGTTCATAAGTGCACACTTATTAATAGGAAAATAGATGACAGTAACTATTCTATCGTTTCTAGTGATATAATGGGCCACCTTTACAGTTAGATACATCGAAAATGAATAAACTACATTTCAGACTGAAAATATCTGGTAAATGTCCTCATCGGATTGACTCACGTATATATTTCATTTTTTTTTGTAAGGCATCTTTTGTTAAAATAGTTGATCATCAGTGACTGGCTATCGTCTAGACAATGTTCGCCAAACATTATATAATTATGCGTCTGTTCTATTTTCAGGTAGACATATTGTATTGACAATGAATTGTTCATCAAGTATGAGTATGTATAACTTTTTGATAATGTTGTTTGTTTTTAATATTTTTCTCTACAGAAGATCGCATTGAGCTGGTCGATTTATCTGATGAGTTAATTTTAATTATTATGAACAAAGTCAAACCTAAAGTGTTATTGCTTTGTTCTATTATTACTGTTGGTAATAATCGTTTAGAAGAACTTGCACTTGATAAATGTCATTCAATTGATTTAACTTTTGATTATTTTCGATCACCATATCAAAATCTTATTCAACGTTTTTATTCACATGTTTTGCCTTGTATCATTAATAATGTTCAATCATTAACCTTGAACATTCAACATATTCCAAACATTAGTACTTTTGCTGAAAGAAATTCTAATGAAATTCTTCCAAATTTGACACATTTGAAAATAATGATGGGTAGAAAACGGTCTATAACAGGCACGCCTTATATATTAGGTAAACTATTATGAAGTATGATTTTTTAAGCTATGATTCGATATCCCTTTAGTTCAATTTCAGCATATAAAGTTTAAAACATACTTGACAAATATTTACTTGAGAAAGATATAACCGAGCAAATAAAAATATATATATATATTTATACAGTACTTTGTTTCCATTTCAACCAATATTATAGTCAAGTTTCCATAAACTTCAGTTGAAGACGAATTTCAATCTCATACTCGTCACAGTGAAATCCAGTAAGTGTCCAGTTAGGTTGGTTTTATTATGTGCGGATAAGTTTTAATCGACATTGGTTTAGATTTAATTGTTATATTTAACGCATGAATATCAAAATGAGATAAACTTCCACAGCATAGAAGTTTAGCGTCGAAATTATAATTCTCCGAGACAAATAGAGGATCATTTTACATAAAGTTAGCACAAATTAATGAAAAGTACAAAAGTACGCATATTTCTATTAATTAGCGAAAAAACTGATCTCGATGCAAGCCTATTAGAAAACTTATAGTTTGTAGAACAAAGACATCCTCGTCCATGGATGTCTAAGTCTAATTGGTGTTGGTGAGGAAAGGAGGAAGTGCTAATAAAACTATGAGCATATCCTAAAGAATGGGCCTCTCAGTCATTCAATTCCTTCTCTTAAGTTTTCAGCGTTCGATAAAAATTCTTTTTGTATAACTTCTAGCGACAGAGTTTAACAGTTGGTATCATAAAAGTACGTTTCCTCGGCGGACATACCAACAAAGAGATGGGGGAGTAGAGGCTGATCTCAAAAAAAATTTCGCCCGTGCGCGCGATGTACGTCTTTGGACAATTTAGAGAGATGAATAATGAATTTACTACATCATTTTCTAAATTTCTTATAAAAACTATAGTTGTTGAAAATATCGAAAATTGAAAAATATTATATTGTAACATTTGTATATATAATTAGGTAACAATCTTTATGGTATTTCAAGGTATAATCCTCTCTTCTCAAATATACCTCAATTTGTTATTATGGATAAGAGCAAATCTGGTTGCATCCTATCTACACTTCTTTGCTCATCGGTTATGCGTTCCATTGTATCGTTCGAACTGGATGATGATTGTATTTTACTAAATATATTTAATGGTGATAGTTTATTTTTCCATGAATTAATTCATCTAACTCATATCCGAATAACATTATTTCAATTTGACCATTGTATTTGTTTACTTAATCGATTACGCTCACGATTATGTTCGTTCACTGTGAACATTATGTTTGTTTCTTTAGCAAATGTTGGGATTTTATCTGAAATTTAATCGGTAAATAATATTTATTAATTTAAAATCTGATTGAAGTTATTGATTTAGATTTCATGTCCCAATTCGAAACAATTGTCAATAACAATCTATCGTACTATTACTTACTATGAGGAGTGTTTTCTTCCTGCTCTACAACGTTTATCCAATGTCGAATATTTAACATTATTATTAGTTATTGGTTTCGAAGGAATTTGACCCAACCATTTTATTGATGGATTTGATTTGGAGAAAAATATTATTTCATATATGCCTTATTTACATCAATTTCATTTTCCTATTCGTTCAATATTAAAAAACCTTCTCATGTAGAAATCGATACGCTTCGTCAAAGTTTTATTAAACATCAACAACAATCTGTTGATTGTGTAATCGATTATTTCAGTGATAAATATGATCAATGTCAAATCTATTCACTTCCATTTATAGGTACTCGTCTTGATTTTATTTCAAATCGATTTCCACTCTTTGATACTAATAGGACATTCGCAATGGTTACCAAGTCGTTACTTTTCGATGATATTCAACCGTTCGAAAGTGATTTCTTTGAACATGTCTCTCAAGCTTTACCTCAGCTTAGAACACTCGACGTACTCAATGGGCTTGAACAACAAGAGAAAATAAAAACAACGACAAATAATCTTGAATTTACTAATTTAATTACTCGGGTTTTATTCGACATTCATTTGGATTACGCTAAACAATTGCTTTGTCGAACTCATCGTCCTTGTCTAGTTGAACTTGCTATTGATAATGATATATTATTAAAAATAATCACTCAAGATCAACAACAAACAAAAGATAATTGTTCTAGAGTAGAAACTCTACGAACTTGGAAACCATTGTATCATTCAGCAGATGTACTGCAAGACTTTTCCACCGTATTCCTATGTCAAACATCCGGACGAAGAAAAGATGAAAAATCAATGATTTATGTAAAAGTATCAACTATTTCTTTTATTACAATTTTTCTAAGAGTCAACTGAATAGAACTATTGTAAAGATCTGTACTGATTTAAATATAAGGCCAAGAAAAATTAGTTTTTATTTTGTCAGATAAATAGGAGAAGAAAACATTAATCTTATCGCTTATTTCATTAATGATATATGAGATGATTTTTAGTAATGCAAGACAAGAATCAATTGGCTATGAATAATAATTGAAGTCTGGTGGGAGAAAAATCCATGGATTTTTCTCGTGACAATTACAAAATGTTCATTTGCATTTATACATCATTTCATGTCGTGGATTTCAATCGTTTATATTTTAATAAAATAAAGCAAATATTTGAATATTTTAGCTTCTGCGAACAATTAAATATGAGAAGATTAGCTAAAATATGTTTCGGGCGTAAAATTTAAAAAATATCGAAATAGTCCAATTCATGCACTACTAGATTCAAGGACGAAAACGCAATGTAAATTATATGAGCATTGCTTGAGATATGACATAGCAATCTATCTTTTTGTAATGCTAAAGTCTTGCTGAATCGCTTATGCAAATCACGATTGTGTAGGACTGAATCGATGCAATATTCGTTAGATATCGATAGAAAAAGTTTGTTATTTTCAAAGTTTGTTTAAACAAATTTTGATAGACGAAAAGATTGACATTGCACTGGTTAATTTGCAGCGGTTTTTAAAACGAATATTGATGATGTCAGATCAAAAAGTGCTTTTTGAGCGTTCCAAAAAGGAAAAATGCTCAAGATCTCTTATTATTCGACTAATTTTGAAAAAACTCTGGTATACCTAATCAGCACGCACACTGCTTTATCCACGTATAAAGATTGTAAATAAAATAAATACAAATATATATATATACGCATATCTACATATATAATGTTCAGTGTGGGCTTGTGTTGGGTCAAAGGTTCAGTGTTAAAGATCGTAAGGTTATAAATGGATAAGACTAGAGGGGGAGGAGTTAAAGCTACAATAGTATAAGGTTATAAGGTTTATCTCTCTATATATAATGCGAAGTGTCTGACTGTTTGTTATTGGGTCAAGATTGAAACATAGATATGAAACTTTACAGAAAAAAAACAGCCATGCAATATGTACGAAATCTCTCTAGTATATATTTTGTGACCGAAGTTAGAATTCAGTCCAATTCTAACTTCGGCCACAACATATGTATACAGTCCTGGACAATATTTTTTGGAGGATTTTGTTTTGCGTATAACTCCCTCATAGTGTTGTCTTTTGACGAGTGGTTTTCGTCAAAAGTACAGTTCATGTCGATATGATGTCCACAGAAAATCTCAACCCTCTACGTTGAATTATAGTGAAACTGGACGTATAATAAATTGTATGACTCAACTTTCGCTCAACGACTTGTTTTGGACGATCTTCTAAATTGAATTATTCTCTTCACATAAATTAGAAACAATTGAATTGACATAAACAGAAAGAGAGGAAGACGAGCTACTTTTCGGTATCAAGACTTTTTTTAAATAATTTTTCTATGAGATTTTATGATACCAATGAAATCTACTGTCTTGAGTTAGATCGATTAGCTATCAACAAAAATTTTTATCAAGATAGATTACAATTAAATTTATAATTTTAACAAATGAGTATGAAATGTGTTAATAAAATAGTCAGTATTTCAGAATGATGGATACACCTTGCTTAAGTAGGCTCTAATAAGGACCTCGAATTCACTAGACTACTATAATCTTGCTTACTCTATATTTAGAAATCGTAGATCATTATTTTTTCTTATCTTTGAGTGTCTTGAATAAATATTTTTTTCTTTCAGTATAAGACCAATTAATTTCATCAAAGCCAATTGATGTTTAAATATATCTGAATTCATTAATAGAGTTCTTACAGTTGACTTCCATGTTACTTGTTAACGACATGTTGATATTTTTATCCTTATTATTTACCTAAATTCACAAATCTAATTGTTTTGGTGGAATTACTAATAGTGCAAATATTTTATCGTAGAATTTAACAAGAAACAACTAAGACAAAATAATGCATCTAACGTGGCTTCGTGTATGATTCATTAGAAGTTTTTCTTCTCTTGTTTATCCTTGAGATCTAGATTCAATTTAATAAAGCCAACACTGATTACTTTTGTTATTCATTACGTTTAACTTCATGTTCCCGTAAGTATTTTGTTATTTACGATGAACTTAATAAAAAAAAATGAGAAGCAATCATGTGACCAATTACTTCTTCTCATAGTTTGAGAAAATAGAACCTATAACAAAGTTTCCTTTGATGGTAAGACAAAAACACAAAATATACTCATGTTTTCTGCTCTATAAGCATCTATGATCTGGATAAAGTGTTTTTTTTCCACCGAGAACGTCTTCGATTATATATTTCGCTCCTTTGATGTTGATCGTAGTGTTCTTCTATCTTTTGAGATCACTTTACTGAGTTTTCTTAATCAAGAGATTTTACTTAGCATGCGGTGCAAAAGTCTTTGCAATAATGTCACACGCTGTTAGACCATGTTGGAGACTTCTAGTTCAGGTGATTTTTTTTCTTGTTGGAAAGAGCCGTGTCTGAACTTCAAATTGTGTGTCAAACATATTTTTCTAGGACAAATCTGGAAATGAGGAAAGGCAAAAACTAAACGTATGAAAAAAAGTTCTTGCAACTTCACCATCCAGCAGTATCATTTTCTATTTCTATTGAATTCTTTTAAAGTGAAACAGAGAATGAATAAATCACCATCAATGATGATTTTTGTAGCATAAAGGATGCTCTTTCCAATGGTTTATTGAAAGTTAAATTTAGTGTTAGTTTTTATACTGAAATATTGCTTTTTTCGAGAGAGCCTGATAAATTTGGTCATTCTCACAATGTAACCATTTTGAAACTGCAAAAGATATTTGTTAAGTTATTTTTGCTGTCAAGCTTCTAAGGTCTGATATATTTCGTATAAATAAAGCGAAAAAATAGAGTTCATGCATGATTCCTAGTAGATATTCTTGAAATCTTCCACAAGCTGGTATCGATAGAGCTTTTGAAACTCTACATTGTGGTTTATATTTTGTTAAAATTCTACTCATGTAGTTTAAGATGTTTTTGAAACACCAATTTTTCCAGGTTGCAAAAACTTTTTTCGATGCGTTTAGTTTTTGGCTTTTCCTCATTTCCAGATTAGTCCGACAAAAATGTTTGGCAAAAAAATTGAAGTTCACACACTGCTCTTTCCAACAAGAAACAAGTCAACTGAATTAGAAGTCTCCAACATGGTCTAACAGTGTTTGACATTATTCCAAAGATTTTGGCACCGCATGCTATTATACGTGAATGAAATTTTGAGATTTTCTGAAAAAAATCGACTTCTTTCAGTAGCATACGATTGACAATTTATATGTTGTTAGTATCTAAGACTGCACAAAAGAGTTGATATCTATCAATGGGTATGAGTAAGAACAGTGAATTTTTGAAAAGATTATCTGAGAAAGCTCTAAGGATGGGCGAGTCCGAATCATGACTCGGGTTCGAGAATTTAGTAAAGATGACTCGACTGTTTGCCTCGAATAATTGATTCAAAAAAATTCATTTTTTCATTAAAAAAGAATTTCATTTTGATAAAATTAAACACGCATGTGTTCACAACTTTCGTTCTAATCGAATATATTTCATTTGAAAGAATTTCTAAGAGATTTTTTTCTATATCTATGTATTTATATGCTCAGAAAAAGATCGTCTTAATGGAGTATTGGATAAAATTTGTTTCCTCTTGTTTTGATGGGTGTACGTGTTTATATATGAAAATAAAAAATTCTTACTGCCAACGCTACAATTTGGTTCAAACAAAAATAGCAATGTCATTTTCAAAAAAGGAAATTCACATCCTCGTCTTAAAAATCTTGCTAGAAAAAATATGTGTGTGCCAGCTACATCTGCACCAATTGAACGTGTCTTTTCTCAAAGTGGTCTTCTACTGAGACCGAATCGTTCGCGTTTTACAGAAAATAATATCTGTGTTTTAACATCTTTGAAATGCAATAAGATATTAATTTGAATGTAACTAAATAAGTTTTTTTTGTAAGATTTAAATTAAGTTATTGTTTTTTTAAAAACGCAGTTTTTTCGTAATATTGAACTGTATCAAAACAAGAGTTGATTTTAATATTATCGTTTTTTTTCTTTAATCTGGAATAGTTGTTTTTACATATTGTAGAATGAAAACTTGCTGTTAAAGTCTTTGGTATTAGTAAAATGAAAAAAAGCCTGCTAAGAATAATTTGACTAGACTCGACTCGACTCGAAAAAAGGCTTGACTCGTCCATTCCTGGAAAGCTGAACAGTCAAAAATAGATCTGATAAATTTTTTCACGATTCAATCTAAGCTATGTGCGTTCTTTAAACGCGCATCCCTTCCCACTTACTCTTTTATTTATAGATACCTGTTGTAAGAAACATAATGACAAATGTAGAAGAGTACTCACATGAGTAAATACAAATCCTTCTTTTCAAACTTATACACTTGTAACTTCATTTGCATCTCAGAACGAAACCCTACTGAAACTCTGTCAGCAAATCAAATTTAGAACACATCAATCAAAATATATATCAATCAAGTAGTGATGACTCATTATTTGGCGACTATCAAATAATTTGTCTTTCAAAAAATAAACCAATGATATAATATTGTTCATGTTTTTATTTTTCATTATCAAATTTCATTATTTGATTTGTTCTTAATATTAAAAAAGATGTCGCTAATATCACACTAAAATAAGCACAAAGGCCTCTATACATAATGAGTGTCAATAAAAATCATGATGGCTGTTGATTCTCAACATTTCCAATGTAAAATATGGATAATGAAGTTGGATCAGCTGGAATTTCTTTTGTCAAAAGATCGTTAATTACGAGTATTGTTTATTCACTTTAGATCCTCTTCACCAGTGAAAAACGAACGTTGCCATTTCATTTCTTTGTTCATATTTCAAATTGAATAATATCAAAACAAAAGCAAAATCAATCAACATTTACTAATTTTATTTTCCTTTTCCTGCATTTTAATTAATTGAAATTCAACGTTGATTTAATAAAAAAAAGAAAAACTACGAAGTATATCCTTTTGTGCCTTTGGACAAAATGGCAGCCGGTACACATATGGCTGCAACACAACAAGCAGCTGATGATCAAGCATCTTCTCTCTATTTTTCTGGTATATGTCAAACAATATCAGTCAAATGTCAACATAGAAATGAAAATGGTTTATTAACATGTTCAAGAAATCTTTATGTTTCTTGTAAGATTTTTGTTAGTTGAATTCATGTATTTTAATTCAATGTATATTCTAGGTCCGCATTGTCATCTATTACTTTGTATTGATCATATACATGAACACGAAAACCTATTGAGATATGAAATCGAACAATTAATTAATGGTAAATAGAAGATTACGCTCTTAGTTTTCTTAGCTTATTTTATTTTTTTAATATAAATAGAAACGAATATAGTCAAAGCAAATATTCGTGCATTATTGACAACATCTCAGCAGCAACCAACATCAACAACAGCACAAGTACTAGATGAAAAACAACGTACACTATGCGAATTACTTGAACGATGGGCTACAGTTGGAAAAATTTCTATGTCACAAGCAGCACTTATACAACATCAATGCGGTTATATTAGTCAAACAACTCAACAACAAGCTGCAGCAGCATCAACGGCTGCAGCTGCTGCTGCTGCACTTGCTGTTGGCACAACAAATCATCACGTAGCTCATCATCCTTTACCTGCGCAACAAAATGGTACTGTTGCAACTAATCCAAATAAACTCCCATCACATCATCAACCACACCATACAAGTACTGCACACGCTAATCATCATCAAACTAATTCACATCATCAAGATCGATCATCACAACAATTGGCAGTTAATGCTGTTAAAAAACGACGAAGTGGCAAAAATAAAATTGTGACTTTATTAATGAAAAATGCTGAAGGAGAATATGAATGTGTAAGTTCTTTAAACAGCGATTCAGTCTACAAATGTTCGATCATAGATACTTTTTAATCAAAAAAAAAAAAAAATTCTTTTCGTTAGTAAGAACAAATCGAGACAACAAACAAATCCACAATCATCATCAACATTTGTTTTTTTATTTCATTTTTTTGCAAAAAAAAATTAGTCTTTCTTGCCATGCATCGCTTCGTATTAAATAGGATCAACATTTTTCAATATACGTTAGGAAATCATATTCGTCTTTTAGTTATTTTCTTATGTTTACAATGAAATATTAAGTTACAATTGAATGCAAAAAAGAATAGTAAATAAAAATTGTGTATGTAGAAATGTAGATTCTTTTTTGAAGATATCAGAATAAAGTTGAAGTCAACATAAAAAAGAATTATATAGATTACGTTTATTCGAGTTATCTTTCGTTTAGAGAAAAGAAAACAGAGGAGTTTGATCAAAAATGAACAGATCAAACAAAAATAGCGCTTACTTTAGGTATGAAGAGTTCTCTAGCGTTTGAGCAAACAGTTTGATATCTTCCGTACGACTAATAATAGTTGAAGCCGTTAGATAGAGGATTCAAGACAAACAGCCATCAGCAACGTGACAAAAATGATTCCAGAGCTGGTAGTCGTAGCTTTTGAGCACACTATCAAACATCGTGATTTCTTTTTTTGAAATTAGTGGAAATTATAAATTCAATATAGGAGAGTATTCATCAATAACTGTGTCCGGTAGGAATATAAAAGTAGATGTTAAGATCATATAGATTTCTGCAAGCTAGAGCAAGAGGATGAAAACTGATATAGAGTAGGATATACAGTAGAAAGAAGTCTTATTTTAAAAGACTCTAAAACCATGAACTAGGTAATATTTAGTTCGAGAGAAATGTCTCTTATATTTTCGTTACTAACGGAGTCTTCTAAAATACTATAATAAACATTTCAGAAATTTTGACTTCTCAAGGACAAGAAAGTTCTGATCACCTATATTTAAATCTAAAATTTGTATAACAGCTTGTACAACAACACATTCACAAGTTCTATTGTTTTCTTATGGATGACTCCGTATGATATGTTCTAATGAAATATTATACGAAAGAACTAATCTACTCAATTTTCCTATTTCATTTGAACTTCTCTAATAATAATCTGAAGATGAAATGAACTTTTGCACATTATATATTGTTTTTGTTTAGCCAAATATTCAATGTCGAAAATCGCTTAAATGTCAAGGAATAACGGCGCATGTAAAAGCCTGTGCTGTTGATTGGCTTAAAGAAAATGGGCAGTATCTTAATCTAAACTAATCATTATCTTCAACAGACAACGAAACGAGAGAAAAAAGAAAGAGACAAACAGAATAATGCTTTTGCTTTTCTTCTTTTTTTTTTAAAAATAGTTCGCGTATATTTCTCCACATGTAATTGATGATCACTGTAGTTTGTCTCTGTAAATAAATTCTTTTCTCTATATGTTTATGTGAGTATATCGTTTAACTTGTACACATTGACTCTATCTTTGTCTAGTTTATTCCTATTATAAACTTCAACACTGATATGTATTTCGAAAAATAAGACAAGAAAAAAAATCGAAACTTATCATTTCATATTTGTCTCTCTTTTTTTCTCTTTTTTTCGTTTATTTGTTTGCGTATGTGTATCCTCTGTAATCCCTTGTTCTCTCTCAACTTACAGATATATGTATAAGGCCGAAATGAGAGAAAATGTCTTCTTCTTTTCTTTTCTTTTTGTGTGTGTTTCTGTTGTAACAAAGTTTTCTTTTCGTATTTCTTTCGAATGCAACAGACAAAAAGCAAAAACAAAGAAAGTTTTTTGGTTCATTTTTTTCTAGATTTTGTTTTTTGATAATAAAAATGGCAAGAACGACAAGTGCAATAGTTTATTTAAGTGACGATGAAATAGAACATTTTACACTCACGCTTTGGTCAAACACTCGAACAATGTTCTAAGAGTTATTTCCGCCGGAGAAAACAATATTTGCACGTGTAAAATATTTAGTCATGCAAGTTTTGATAAAAAAAAATCATATCAACTTATCAACTTTAAATTAGTTTTATTGCATTGAATGCATTCGATTATTATAAGTTAATATCGATTGAATAAAAAGAAAAAGTCATTGATCAACAGAAAAACTTCAAATCAAGAAGAGTTTAAAGATGGACGATAGATTATTTATTGAGAAAATAAAATGATTTTTGTCAAGATGTGTTTTTGCTAGATGAATATATTCTAGCAGCGTAACTCGCTCAGTATTTGTTAAACGCTATAAAAGTATTATACTGGAGAAATAAAAGTTCATCCTACAAAATGTTTACATTTGATTTTGTAGACGATCGAACCGTTTTCTATTGATCAGATATGAATCGACTTTTGAATATAAGATCTTTTCCTGCCTATATATTCATTTTCTGGATTTCAACAAATAGCAGAAAAAAATAAAAGTAATACTGGCATATTGCTTGGAATGTTCATCTCACAGAAGAAGAAAGTAACGGCAATAATATTTAATTTACGAACGACTTTATTAGTTTGTTATTTACACTAATTGAAACATTACAAAAATGACTATGGCATCGTCGAGATGCAGAACATATCTTTAAAAAAAGCTAACGAGTCTTTTTTTCAAACTTATATTTTGTAGAAATTCTTTCAAAATCATAGAAAATAAAATCGAATCCGAGAGACATGAATCAGAATCAAACAATGAGACTAGTTAATATTGGCTTCACTAAGCAACAAGCCTTAGAACAAACGAAATTAGTAAGAAAAGTTACAAAAAGAATTCACTTTTGTAGAAGTTTGTTACGCTGTTTTGAAAAAATGATATTTAGATACTGTTATCGATTTTTAACTCAAAAAAGTACTGATAACATTGGAAAACGAAACAGATTGAAACACTCAACCTATATTCACAAAGCGATCCATTCCGTATCATTTCGAGTCATAAAAAAAATTTCTTTTTAATCAATGTATCTTTTTCTCTCAAGCAGTCTATTCAATCATTACAAGAAAGAGACTGTATCTATAATGATATAAGAAACGTTTTACTTATATGTGTGTGTGAATGATAGAAATTTAGCTGTATGGAAAAAAATCTTTATTTTTCATTTATATTTATTAATAAATTTTTAATATCAATACCTTATTACTGATGAAGAACAATAGAAGAATATAATTGATGTTAATAATGAACGAGAATTTCTTCCAAATTAAATTATACTTCGAGGTATTGTAAAAAATTTCAATATTCAACGAGCACTAAATAGCCCAAAGATATTTTTAAGTAATTAGATTTTTTAATTATAATCATTAATATTGTTTGAATGAACACCTTTCATATGGCTATGCTGCAATTATATGAAAATCCAAAGTCAGTATCAGTTTATTTAAATGTTTTTGAAATAGAAGATATGTTGCTATTGATTATTGTACTGAACGATATTCCATGAATACATCAAACAGTAATAAACTAAATAAGGGTTATCAAGATAAGTATTGGCCTACAACAACGACGAGAATAATACTGATTAAAATGGTGTATTTTTATCTTTTGCCTGTTCGGACTATAAGAAAAACAAATAACAACATATTCTGGCAGAAGAATTGCATTGACTTGTGCAAGAACAATATTTCTGACATATGGCGAAGGAAAAATGAAAAAGTTTAGATTAGTTTTGCTTGCTTTTTTCTTCGTGCAAATAACTATCGCGTATCAGGTGAGTCTTTAGTGCCATACGAATTATTTTTGTTTTTTCTTCTTATAATCAGTCAATTGAAAAATAAAGTAAAACGGAAGAGACATTGCTGCTTTTCGCATTTTTCTTTTTGTAGTTTTAAGATGACTAAAAAATCATCGTCCATATCATCAATAAGTAATAGAACATTTGTTCTGGAACTTGGTCGAGATGTTCGTTTCAAAGCTAAACAAGAATTGGTGAATTATTTACGTGAACAAAATGCGCATATTTCATATATTTTAACAGCTAGTGTATGCTTTGAATAATTTCCATGTTGAATATAGTTCAATTGATATTTATCTAGGCTGATTATGTTTTGGTTTCAAATGATGCTGATACATATAAAACTCGTCGAGCAAAACAGCTCGGTATACCATTAATCAATTTTGAATATATTTATGCGTATCGTGATGCATCCAAAGAAAATCAACCGATTGATCTTAAACGATTTATTGTAACATCAGCAGAAGATAAAGAGAATTTTCTAAAAAAATGGTAGTCTACCAGTTACAGGTGAATAAATTACTTTCATTGAAATATGAAAAAAAATGAATGTAGAATTTTGTTTTCGTTGTTAGGAGGAAGCAATCCTTCAAATAGTACAGTGAAGCCTATCAAATTAGATTTGTCAAAAATAAAGATTTGGAATTCGGATGATGTTGAATTACCACGTTTTCATGAATTAACATTTGCTGAAATTGGTAAATGGGCTATTTTCAAAGTACATATTGACTTGAAAATAAAATTTCTTTTTTGATAAAACTTCTTTTGAGATAGGAAACAAATGACAACTCTGATGTTTATTTTGCTATTGAACTTCAGATAATCCCAGAGGAATATAATAATCAATCAAATAATGATTATCGACTAAGATTTCGTTATGAAAAACGAACTATAACAAAATCAAAAGGTAACATATCTTTAATTCAATATGCATTTAGTAATGATATTAATGAATTACATCAATTGTTTGCTACATATTATTATCGTGTTGCAACAAGCCACGAATAACAAGAATTCGAGATTTATTACCTAATAAATTAAGTTCAAAGTTATTATTACGAGTAAAATAAATAAAACAATTATTTTTCTTAAAAACAATATTGGTAATATTTCTAGTCTTTATTTCTTGATCGTATTGATACACAAATGCTTGATGATAATGTTTGTCAATTAGTCGAATCTCTTTGGATTGAATCAATTAGCGATTTGAACAACATACTTGCTGTAAAACCAGAGACAATAACTCTTAAGACCGTAGGAACGAATATAGATAGAGAATTTTTATTCATCTCATTGTTTTTTATTACTGTAATTAGATTGTTGAAGCAGAAGCTGCTTTACTAGAAATTGCATCCGATAGTAAATCATCATCAGAAGCAGAAAAACGTTTCCATTCACTTATTCCCCATCAAAAAGCATTTGTTGTTGATCTTACTAATAATCGTCGTATATTAGTTGATAAATTAGATTTATGTCAGGTAGGAAAATTTGTTTTAATCATATTCATTTAGATTTTTGTAATTTTTCAAAATTTAGATGCTACGCGATATGGTTTCTGTAAATGAATTAACAAATTGGAATATAAAAGCATCGGTCGAAGCAAAATGTCGAGCATTAAAATGTCATATAGAACCCTTAAAAATGATACAAATGAATGTATAACAATTAGTGATATGATATCTTCATCAACAAATTCGTTCGTATTTGTTTGTTTATTGTCACTACGATAGAATAAAAGTTTTGTATATTTTTACAGTAATGAACAGGTGATTATTCATCAAATATATTCTGTAGCTAAACAAACAGATACACTTAATTTTCGTTCAACACTTTTTAATCAAAAACAATTTTTTCACGGATCAAAATATAATAATTCTCTTGGTATTCTATCGCGGTAATTGAATTTAAAAGGAAAAAGAAAGAAGAAATTCTGTTTTTTTACTCTATTCAAATGTGTTCTTCTTTGTATTTTAGTGGTTTGCTCATGCCCAAAGTGGTCGTTAATAATTTAGGAGTAGTACGTACTGATATTGGATGTTTAGGATATGGACTTTACTTTTCTGATTCTGCTTCAACATCATTAAAATATACAACACCTAGTGTTACACGTCCTGATCGACGATTATTATGTATATCTCAAGTAGCATTAGGAGAGTCCGCGAAATTCTATTCATACACATCAAATTTAACTCAACCACCTGAAAATTTTCATAGTACACATGGAGTGAAAAAAAATGATGAAAATAATTCAAAGTTTGTGGTGACGATGTTCTATTGTTTCAGTCAGCCTTTTCTATTATTATCTTTATTCAGGACGATGAATATGCTATTTATAATCTTGATCAACAACGATTACTCTATCTTGTTGAACTTTCATGGATACCACATGATAATGTTAATCAATCGTCAATATTATTACCAATTATTCGTGATAATTTAATGAATCAATCGAAATCATTGTCAGGTGAACGTAATTACATATTTTTTACCACCAAATTTTAGATAATTTATTAAAAATAATATAGAAAACTAAAAACACACTAATACTTCGAAATTCTGCAACGAATTTTAGCTATATAGTTTATGAAGGAGGAATAGAATTTTGATCAATACTAATCACACAACTAGGAATTTCTACATATTTTTATTTTCACTTTATAAAAAAACAAGACAGATTTTGTAATCGAACATCAGTTTACAAGAATATAAGTTATAACATTTTACTGACATATGTTATTATCTATGCATAGAATTATTTTAGTCCAAACAGTGGTCATTATACATTTGTACATATATATATATTTATTTATTACAGTGGACGTTCCTTTAACAATTGAAGATGAAGTAATCCAAGTTGCAGAACAAGACTATGGCTTAATTTGTCCATCATCAGGTCAACTTATTCCACTTAAAGGTTTCCATATTCGCGCTCAACTTGTTGATGTTACTGCTGAAGTAAACAAAATATTTGTCTTTTCTAAGAAGAAAATCATTTTTGATGAATTGTTTTAGGTTGTTCTTTATCAAGTTTATCATAATACAAGTACAACACCTATTGAAGCAAAATATGTATTTCCTCTTGATGAAAATTCATCTGTTTGCGGTTTTGAAGCTCATATTAATAATAAGATAAGTAAAGGTATTGTAAAAGAAAAAGAACAAGCTAAACGTGAATATCGTGAAGCTATTGAGAAAGGTCATGGTGCATATTTAATGCATCAAGAACAACCAGAAGTATTTAGTGTGTCTGTTGGTAATTTGCCAGCTAACTGTGAAGTGATTATTAAAATTACTTATGTTACTGAATTATCTATTGAAAATAATGATATTATATTCTGTCTACCAGCTAAAGTGGCTTCATGGCAATCAAAACAAGTCTTAGAAATGCAAAATCAAACTGTACTTCCATCAGTTAATCTTGAACAAGATAATTCTTCAATGAAATCAGTTGAATTTAGTCTTAAAGCATCAGTACGTATGCCGTATGAAATAGAAAAACTGTTTTCACCAACACATCGACTTCGTCGAAAAATCACTGATTGTCTTGCTATGATTGAATTTATTGATAATGTTCTACTGGAAAAAGATTTTATTCTTTCAGTAACACTTAAAAGTGTTAATCTACCAAGATTGTTAAATGAAACATATGTTTCATTCGATACAAATAATAATAATAATCGATTGGCCAATGAAAATTCTCAAGCATGCATGTTAACGTTTTATCCAAAATTCGAAATTGTTAATAATGCAAATGAATATGTTGAAATTATTTTTACTATTGATGTATCAAATTCTATGGATGGAAAACATGTACAACAAGCAAAACAGTTAGCACATTTATTTTTAGCGAATATGAAAACAGATGGTAGAAATATTCTTTTTAATATTGTTACATTTGGATCAGGTAAATTGAGTTTCTTTTTGTTTTGCAAATTTTTTTTTCTTCTATGAACGAATTCATTTTAGACAATGATGAATGTTTTCCTATTTCATCTCCTAATACAAAAGAAAATATTGACAAAGCGAAATATTTTGTTTTGGTTTGTATTAGTTCTTTGTTTTCTTCTAAGCTGATCTTGTTTTTCTTACAGCATTCACTCGATCATCGTGGTAATACTGATCTATTTTCTGTACTTCGCCAATATTCTCTTTTACCATCTTCCTCTAAACCCAGTCGACAATTTATTCTTCTTTCTGATGGACACATCAATAACCTGAAATCTATTTTAATTTTATTAGAAAATCAATCATCTATGCGTCATGATCGTTTATTTGCATGTTCAATTGGTGATACATCAAATAAACATAATTTAAGGCAATTAGCTAATGGAACAAATGGTGGTGGTTCAACGACTATATTTGATTCAAATTATCGTTCAAGATGGAAATTAAAAGTACTTCAAATATTTGAACATGTTGGTCAACCATGTGTTACAAATATATCAATTGATTGGCATGGAACTATTGACAATCAACAAGAAAAGTTTACTAATCAAGCACAAAAACGAATTCGATCATTATTTGATGGCATGTTCTTGACTGCATATCGTTTTATACGAAATTGTCTTAAAGCAACATTAACAGCAACAATAAATAATCAAGAATATGTTACAACTGTATTTAGTAATAAGATAACTGACACAAAAGGACGTATTTTACATTGTTTAACAGCTCGTGCTATTATTCAAGATTATGAAAATAGTTTATTACATGATGATGAATGTGAAAATGAACTTATTAAAAGATAGTATAAACAAGATTTAATTGAACTTAGTATGAAATATTCTGTTGTCAGTTCATTTACAAGTTTTGTAGCTATAGAAGAACGTGATGGACACGTACTTGAGTCGGGTGTTCGATTACTGGATGTTATGCTTGAAAATGGCAATGATTTACTTCCATACACTGGTTGGGATGGTGAACGATCTCAAATAGATATAATTAAAGATAAAATAATTAACGCAAAGCGTGTGTTTGATAGTGCGTCAATATCAAATAAAATTGAATTATCAATTGAGTATGAAAAGCTTTGTCAAAATATATCGTATCGTTCTAGTGGTGATGCAAAATATGAGTTAATATTAGCCATAGCTGATACATATAGAACAACGTTCCAAGAAAAAGAAAAAGCACGACAATTATATGACAAAATACGGGAAGGTAGGAATTTGAAATTTTGTGAAAATTTGCTATTTACTAATCAACGAATATGAATGCATAGATTTAAATAATGAAATTATTAATGCAACAATTAATGAAAGAAAAATATTAGAAAAACGATTGAATGAAATGAACTTACGTATTAACAAGGATTTATTGTAAGTTGACAATATATAAAAAAAAATTATGTTACTATGGTGATTATTTTTTTCAGAGAAGATTTTGAAGACAAAGGTACACTATGCGATGAAAATGAAGCTAGTGAACCAGAATTATCTTTCAGTGATGAATCTGATTTTCGCAGTCGTTATGATGGTGAGAGTGATTTTTACGGCGGCAATCGCGGAGGCGATAGTAATGCTAGCACTAATACATTCGTAAGTTAATCATGTAGAATGAATGATAAATTCTTTGAAATAACTCTAGATACAAGATAGAAAAAAATCAGTAGATTATTCTGATGTTCATGACGACGCTGTTAGTTTTAAATGTACCCGTGATTATCAGACCAATGAATCAAAGAAAAAATTCATTCGCAAGCATGGATTCGTATCACAAAGTGATACAATTAAACATGCAACAACAGCAGTTATGGAAGAAAATTATGGTGGCATACGTTTTACCTTGTTTGAAGATAGTGAAACCGATGCAAAAATGGATAGCATATCTCAGAAACTAGAAATGAATCTTATTTCTCCACAAACAGCACCTTCTGACTTGCTATCACATAAGAAACAAGAAAAATCTGCTTATTATGACGATAGTATTAGTCTTCCAATTGTCCATGAAAATCAATATACGGCATATTATCCTGAAATAAATAGTAAGAAAGGAAATAATACAGCTGAAGTAATGAATTAATTTTCAAAAATAATATAAAGTAGCTTAAGACTTATCATCAACTTCTACGAAGAAGCTGAAATTATTCCGAAAACAAGGTAGCAATATTAATCTGAATTTTTGCATGTCCCTGAGTTTGATAGTCTGTTGAAGGCAATCTGTCTAGTAGAACTTTGCACAGGAGCTTTGCATTCTGTAAGTTCACCACTACAGCTCAACATTGTCGTAGACATGATGAAAACAATGAAAGAGATGACGCCTAATCAATCCTAATTGCTTCCACATGTAGATCTATATTCGGTTGAGGAGACTTGCGATAAATTTTCATATTTGTCTTCGTCAGCCGATGCTTTGACAATGTCCTTAGGGTGTGAAAGATTTGTGATGAGCATAGATAAATCTTTCTCATTAAAGCTAAAAAACTTACTGAAGCCGAATTCGAAAATACGGTACACTTCTTTAGAGCTCCAAACTGAACAACAAGAATCATTTTCACCTGTAATTCGTAACAAGACAGTTTCTACTCGTCGTCAAATAGTAACTCTCTCATCACGCCGAGATATTACCGAAAAGAATCTTCTGAATTCGACTCCTGCTACAACATCAATACCTTTCTCTCAAACCAGTACTATCGATACAAGTAACAGTGATTTTTCACTTAGTGTTTTTTTTCCTGAATCATCATCGCTAAATTCCCCTACTATTAACACTAAAGTCCATACCACTGCAATAGAAGCACCACCGCCCCCACAACATTCTCCTCTTCCTGGATTATTTTCATTCGGTTTAAGCAGCACTAGCTACAATGGAGAAGCTCGTACTACCTCGAAAGAAATCAATCCTAATCAAATATATTCCAGTTTGAATTTGTGTAAACCATCATCTACTGAGACTCTATGTTTGTCCACGCCAGCCGCATATGATACAAGCAACAACAACATCAACAATCTGATTGAACCTGCTCATGCGACCCAAGGATTTAGCAGTTCACCAATACTGCCTATTGCGCCTCCGTCACTATCTGCTCCTCAAGCACCATTTTCTTTTGCTTCATATGGAAGTGCCATAAGCAGCAACCACAGTCTCTTCGAAGGCAATCATAAATTCAGCGGATTCGCTTATAATTCAACAATACCTGCTGTAGCACCACAGCTACATGTTGCTTCTCAAGCATCCTTTTCTTTTGCTAATGTTGGAAGTACAATAAGCAACAACAACTTGTTCCAAGGTACTAACACATTTAATGGATTCGGTAGTACTTCAACTACACCTGCTCCTCAAACATCATTTTTTCTCCTCACTCATCAAGTGCCATAACCAATAACAGCTCATTCCAAGGTGTCAGAGCATTTAGTGGGTTCACTATTCCTTCAATGATATCCGCTGGTGCATCTCCTCCCCCGCCACCACTACCTGTTCCTCAAGCCCCATTTTCTTGTACTTCACTTGGAAGTAGCACTATTAACAATGTTAGCACTCCTTGCCCTTCCAGTGGATTTAATAGTTCAACAATGTTTTCCACGTCTCTGTCACTATCCCCTTCACTACATACTATGTTGTTTGGGAGCTAATCAAATAGCAACACTATGTTTGATTCTTCTATGCAGCCCAAATTTAGTAGACAACAACAACCGAATTCAATAACTATGCCTCATTACCCTCCAATAACAACAGCAACAACAGCAACCAAAGTTCCATTATTGAGCACCATATTCACACAATCGCAGTGTTTATTTGGCGGGCAGGGCAAAAATGCTCCTCATAATATTGTGTATGCAACGGCAAGCAGCCAGTCGGTAGATAAAAATCTCCTTGATTTAACTACTTCTTGTAATGGCCCAGGCGGATCACTAAAGTATGAAACAGTCGACATGAAACTACCTGCTGCATTTTCAATATGCGATGCTCTATCATCTTCAATTGAACCGTTAACGTCTGCAACCCGAATTCAAACTGAAGGCTTTGAACTAAAACCATATGAGGTGCCAAAGAAATCTATCGATTACAATCAAAAGTATTACTCACAAGACTCACTGCAGAAAATGATTAGTTCTTCGGGCGAATCATTCAGAAACGACAGAAAATTTCGCCAATCTCCCGGAAAAACAGCCGTCATTGACTGTTCATACAATAGAATTCCAATGGCACATAAGATGGATGCTGATGTATGTAGTAGTAGAATTACGCCTTGATTATTATGATAAATTATTGTTTATTACAAATACAATCCCTAAAACAACAAGACTTACTGTCACTTGACGTTACACCACTTAGTTTGGGCATTGAAGATATGAATGGTCATATGTGTGTCATTATCAGTCGTAATCGAACAATTCCGTGTCGAACAGAATTTTACTCTGCATTTACAAATACTTACGCTTATCAAACAGCAGCTACGATTCGTGTTTTCTGTGGAGAACATAAACTAACAAAATACAATGTTTCATAAAAAAAATATACAATGTCATCAAAAGTTATTATAATAATTTATGTTTTATTTTTTAGACATTGATTGGTGAATTCACACTTACTAATTTGATACCAAATTTTTCTTCGCAAACATTAGTAATATCGATTTGCATGAATATTGATTGTAACGGATTGTTAGAAATCGAAACTGAAGAAAGACGTTCAGGTGCTAAAACAAAATTTACAATTGATCAACAGAATTGTAAGAAGTTTTCTATTGAACTGAATATTGCCTTGGATAATTTCTATTGATAATATAGATACAGTAGATAAAAAATATATTGAACAACATCTTTCATATGTAGAAAGTAATCCAAATTTTCATGCTTTTTGTGTTTATGATCGATATCCGAAAGATTCATTATATATGGTTTGTAATAGTAGAGTTTAAAAGCAATATATATATATATATATATATACTATCAATTTTGTTTATCAATCTTTAGCTTAAAGGACCAACTATCAATGCAAAAATTAATTTTACAAGTGAATCACAAATATATAAAGGCTTTACATTATTTGATAAAATGAAACAGATTGATTTAACCACACTGATGATGAATGAATTGAAAAGAATTCAATTAGTAGATGGGTCATTTGATTTAAATCAAGATTTAGCTGATTTATTATCTCTCAATATGAAAGACTTTGATGAACTTAAAATGTATTTAAACAAACAGGGTTTTAATTCATTTGGTAAGAAAAATAAAATTATTCTTTTCTAGAGTGAACACGAAAAATCAATGATTAAATCATTTTATTTCAGCACTAAACACACAAACTGATATAATTCGTTTGATTGCGACGGGTATCATGCTTCTTGAATTTTTATTACAAGTACCCGTATCAGAAAGAAATGCATCATTGGTTCCATTCGACAGTAAACAAATTCAAGTACGAATTTTTTATAGTTTTTTTCAATTTACCTAATTTTGTTTATTTTCTATTTTAAGCTAATTTTTCATCGTCATTTGTCTCAAGCTCTGTTAGAGAATATTGATAAAATGATTCATTTTTATGAACAAAAGCGTTTATCCTATGACATCTATTGTGCACAATTAGAATTAAAATATTCATCATGGGAAAAATTCATTCAATATGCACTTTTTCATATCGATATTTAATAGATTTAATAATTTCATCTTTTTTTTAATCATGGTATAAATAAATTGAGAAATACTTTTTTGTTTCAATAACATAAAATATATCTCGATCAAAAGAATATCATGTCTCTCTTTTTTGAATTTCTTTTTGTAAAAGTTGCTCTAAGTGAACGAAAAGCTATTCAGTGGTTATACTGAATAAATTTGATTTACTTTGATCAAAGACTGAAAATTAGTAGTTCGACATTTCAATAAAGACAAAATAGTATAATAATAATTAGTTAGTTAGCTATTGCTATTATGAAGCAGACGCTTCATTCGTTACTTTTATTTGTTTACAAAGAAAAAATTACAAATTTCTCTTTCTCTTTCTTGTAATGAATGAATGATACTGGTTCTATACTAAATAAAAACGAAATCGACGAGCTACCAAACTGACCATTGTTTATATTTTGTTTAGTGATAAGTCATATGCATTCTTTTATAAAGAATTTTCGAGGCTCAACCAATCATCTATCGTTATCACATCATGATTGCTCTTACTGGTTTGTTTTAACAAAGACAAGAATGCTTCTTTGATATGATAGGTATTTCATGTTCTTTCACTTTCTCTATCTCTCTCTCGATATATCATCATCTCTCTTTTTCTCCTTCATTCTCTCTAAAGAGATATCAATAGCTATATATATAAAATATGGCGTGTCTGTTTTCTTTCATTCACTCATTACCTCGTCTTTTCATACATAGAAGCACAACTTTTTTTCGATCCAGTAAGTTCACATTGAACTTTCATTAAAACGTGATACGTTTAACATCAACTTTGAACATTTAGGCTACTAAAGAAAAACAAAATATTATCATGGCAGCTACCGCTGGTATTGAAAAACTTAAAGGTACATGGGAATACGTCGACGGTGAACACTTCGATGACTACATGAAAGAGATTGTAAGAGCAGCCTATTATTTCGTTATGAATATTAAATGTTTATCGATCTTCTAAAAGGGTGTCGGTTTCGCTCTTCGTCAATCAGCTAAATTGATTAAACCAAAATTAATCATCAAAGAAAATGATGGTAAATGGATGTTAAAAAGTGAATCAACATTGAAATCGGCAACTTACGAATTTGCACCTGGCGTTGAATTCGATGAAACTCGCCTTGATGGTGAAAACGTTAAAGTTAGTCATGATTTCTTATCCAAAATAGTGTAAACATTACATAAGATCCTTTTTTTATTGTTTATCCTTATAGTCTGTTATCAAATTTGAAAAAGATAAATGGCTTCATACAATGCGTGATAAAAATGGAAAAGAATCAACAATTGCACGTTGGGTTGATGCGCAAGGACAACAACAAATTGTATGTTAATTTTAATTAGTTTTATGGAAGTAAAATCTAGTGTCATTTCGTATATGTTTCTAGGAAATGAAAGCCGGTAATGTTACAGCTCGTCGCTGGTACAAACGTGCCGATTAGATATATAAAATCATGTTCATCACGTGCTACTTAATACAGACTAATAATCATTATTTGATAGATTTCTCGTATACCTACTTGCCTCTGTTTCTCATATCCATTCTTATACAATTACAAATAAAACTCTGAGTAGTATTACATGTCTTTTTCTTTTATTTGTATGTTTGTATCATCTTTTGGTGTTCGATAGTTAACAAACTAGAATGAACCAAATATGAGTTCTATTTTTTAACTAATCGAAAGATATGCTTGATTCGATAGGAATTTTATGATTAGAAATATTAGTATTGACTCGAGCATTGCCGAATAATGTGATACCATTTTGAAAATATTCTTGCTAAGAGAGATAAACATATTATCGACCTAACAAGAAACTTATATTCTATTCGTATTGATGATGTGCTTGAAAAACATCATTTCGGTGAAAATCTTAATTTGATATATTTTAAATGAACTGATTTCATAAAAACATTCTTTGGTACTGAATAATAGGAATGTATTTTGATTGTTTTCTACTTTGGCTCGTATGCATTCTGCAAGATTGAATTAGAAAAAAACACGTTTTGATATTCAAATTTAAATTATATGGTTGCAAGATTTCTTTCTCTATTATGCAAAGTTTTATTTAATCTTGAATTTCAGAAAACTTATCATATCTATTGTATCGTTTCTTTGTTTTTGGTAAATGATGAGCATAGTAAATAAAATAGAGTTACGAAACAGTTATGTCCTAATGTTCATGGCTGTCAATATTAACACAACAATCTTGAAAATAAATCTAACATATTACATATACAGCTAAATCATTGTTAATTAAAAAGAATTTGACGAACTATCCATCGGCAAAGAAAAGATTATACTACCTGATTATTATATTTGATGTGCGAATAACATGGATATTGTGAACGTTCTCTTTGATTCATATCTATAACACTATTCAATGCAAGATCAAATCAATTTTAATACTATGTTAATAGCTTAGAACACAGTAGGTGGTTAAATATCTTGAGGGTGTTTTCGAATGGCTATTAGAGTGGTCAAACTAATTTGCGAGAAGGCGTTACATTCAAGTATTCTACGCACAATCTCAGAATATTAGCGAAGTGAATCTTGTATTTGCGTTGAAATTCTAAAAATTAACTTTTTTCAGAATTTTCTTGTTGGTTTAAAGGCCAAATACTGTAATGTCTGCAAGTATTTGTGTTCTCTTAAAATATTTCATATTATCCTGTTATATTCTTAAAACCATTAACTCTGCTATGATTGAACTCAATGAATCAATAATTCGTAGTGATGTGAGAAATGCTTTCTCTATCAAGGATTCGAATTTAACATGATTTATTTGATGAGTTGACAGATATGATTCGTTGGTTTTTCTTCAACTAATAATAATCTTTTTTTTTTTGAAAAATGTCTCACTTAGTATCTTTCCGCTTATTTTGCTAATATTTACTATCGATGTCTCTTTGAAATTTCATGTATCAATTATGTTGCATTAATATGAAATTTTTAAATCGGAAAAATATCTGATAGATTCTAAATTGAATGAAACTACTAAAATTAGTTTCAGAATGTGATCACCATTCGTTTTTTTTTCTAGTATTGACGTTTTTATTGAAGCAGATTTTTTTTAGTGAACCATAATGAATTATTCTACTGATTTGCTTTTAGTTTATAAAGAGAAAATTTTATGTTGAAGTTCACCGTCGCTCTTCAACAGAAATTTACATTCCAAAGATTATTTTTTTTTATTATAAAAGAGACATGTTTACTCTTGCACTTATCTTTCCGATAGACATGATTCTCAATGAAAGAAGATTTAAGTTTGTCCATGAATGAGTAAACACACTATCTTCACGAGATAAAAATCGGACCATTTCAATGAAAAAGGACAATATTTCTTGGACAAGTAAATAAATATGTATTTTTCGATCGTTGATATAACCATCATATTTGATTGAACCTTGCAATGTTTGTGCATTTGTCAGTAAGCTTTGACGTTATGACAACTATTTAATTGTAGTTATAGAATGCAATAAAAATTAGACATAAAGATTAGGCTTTGTCTTCGCAGTGTTCCTTTTAGTTAATAAAGACATCTTTTATGAGTCAACATATCGATTCATTTACGATATAAGTACATGCGACTTCATTAACAATTATCAATTCATTCTGATTGTCATGATTGCACGTCCGTAACAGTTTCATTGATTTAGATCGTGGAAATCTATGAAGAATATCGCGCACAACATGTCATCATATTTAGCAAACCTCTTATTTAACGAATGAATGGAGGATAGCTTTCATCACTTAGTAAGTTGAACGTAAAATCTATTTTCGAGTGTAATTCAAAGTGATAAGATCTTATGAAAACCAAACAAAACAAATTCGGTTATAGTGATGCTTTTTCTTCTTATTCTCTTCTATTCTTTGCTCTGGATGATTACTATATTTAATTTTTATTATTCAGCCTTTCCAAACAAATATAAATAATCTAATTACAAGAGATTAGTTCACATATTACAGACTTACATTCTTGTTTCCGCGCATCAACGACATAGTAGTTCCACAAGACTAGAATACATGTAATTGATTTATTTGGGTGTGGAACGACACAATTATCTTGAATGACACTTTTAAGAAGCACTTCGTGGCACATTATTTTCAAATATTTTTAGTATAAAACATTAAACAAGAGTTGAATCACCGTCCAATTATGCTTTTCTGCTTGTTTGTTTTTCTGTTGGGTACATTGTGACAATTCAAATAGTTTTAAATTATTCTTACTATTATCGGTATCATTACATAATTTCTACAAATATCAGCATGATATCTGAGAAAGAATGGTTATGTTTACCAAAAAATACATTTTACTTTCGCTAAATTTTATTTAGATTTTTATTAGTTAAAAAGAAACTGTCTTTTTCGTATGCATACGCAATTAAAAGCATGCAACAGAAATTCAAAGTGACATCACGTCTGAACATAAGAAATGAGCTGGAGTAATGAGACACACAGTAAATTATTCAACTATAATGGAAAGATTTGTTTAGATTCAAAGCAACTTTATTATACATCATATGAACCAAACGATTAGCAAACATTATTTAAGGGGCGGGGGGGGGGGGGGGGGGGGGGGGGGGGGGGGGGGGGGGGGGGGGGGGGGGGGGGGGGGGGGGGGGGGGGGGGGGGGGGGGGGGGGGGGGGGGGGGGGGGGNTGAATTAATACGTTCACATACAATGTTCAATTGTTCAGGAGAAGTTAATATCATGTTTACTGCTTTCGTTATTCGTGGACCTATTTGTCTGAAATTTTTAGGCAATATGGATGTTGTGTTAACTCAATTTATTGCAAAGTTTTTGCTTTAAAGAGTTATTGGCAAATTAGTCCCCAAAACGGTGGTTCTCGTAAGGTACCGATTTCTCGAACTACCAAAGACGTAGCTCGCTAGCTCTTCTACAGTCTGAGAAATCGGTTCTGAACCTCAAAAAAAGTGATTTTGAGGAAACGAATAACCAAATTGTATGAAACAATTTTTCATTTCACTAGATGACTGTCACGACATCTATCCGGAAATTTCGTCATGTGCACAGGATTTTAAGTGGAAATGACTATGTTCTGCTAATTAATTAATATAACAGAACGTGTATCTGTTTCTCATTAGATAAAATCTACCAGTTTGTCGAACAATATAACATCGCCGTAACTAAGGAAAATTTCTGAAAAAACCATATATTTCTACTACTGCTTCCAGAAAACCGCTATTTTCACCACCAAAAACTATTCAAAACGTGACAAATCGCACATAATCTGAAAGAGGACATTTTGGGCTCTCAGTATATATGCTTATCTCAAAATTGATTTTTGTGAAAAAAGATCGATTTTCTGAAGGGGGGGGGGCTTAATCTAATACTTATTCCTAACTATTGATTGTATTTGTCAATAAATGTTTTAAACTTGAGAAAAAAAAACTAAATGCTATATTCGACTAGTGAATCTTTTCGTTGTTGCATATTCTTTCTATTCATCTGTCGAGAAGCAATTATAAAAAATCTCAAATTACTTTGTTCTCTTCACTGTCGTAACTGATACGACACGAAAAATATTCATTCTTATGTACAAAATGAGCTGCTACGAAACAGCATCGTCGATAGTTTTTCTTTTCTTTTTAGTATTAACATGGAGAATCTTGATGAAAAACAAGAAGAATTAGAACCTATCGAATCTGTTGATGTAGAATTATCACCAGAGCCAATAGATGAAACTAATAATATTAAACAAATACGAACTACAACATCCGTAATTCAATCTCTTCTACTCGAACCAATCGAAGACAAAGATGATAAAAATACCAAGAAGAAAAATAAAATAAAAACTCTTCGTCAGAAAGAATTAGTAAATATTTTCATAATAGAAAAACCTATTTGATTGCCTATTTCCTTATATAGGAACGTTTAACAAAAGCAGTAAACATGATATTAACTTCTCCTGAACAATTGAACATTGTATGTGAACGTATTAATTCATTGTTATCAGGTCACAAAAAAATATTGCTTGCTGCTTGCCATGCACTAGATAAACTTGATTCAGGTCGTTTACCGTATGAACAATTTCGACTTAGTAATAATAAAAGAATTCTTAATGGTATTGTTGATATTCAAAGCAAATTTTATTTTTATTCTTAGTCATCAGAGATCGATTGCCTGAAATGATTGGCGAAGATATTTTTTCTCTAACAAAATTATTTGAAATCGAAGGTTTAATAGACTATCAGATAATATTAGATGAAAAATTTGGCGATGGTATTTTACGATATATATCAGTATTACCTGTACCAAAATCAAAAGAAATAGTTCTTGAAAAAAGAATACCAAATCAATTTCGAAAATTCTTCAATGAATCTGTACAACTGAATCAGTCTAGGTGAAAATCAATATCGTTTAAGAGAAAATCTATTCGTTCTTTTTCGTATATAGATATATTACTGTTCATCTTCGTAGTATCACATTTGATTCGTTCAACACATATCCTGGTCATTTAGATATTACTGTACCAGATCATATGAGTATCTATGCTCTATCAAAAATGATTATTGACAAAACAGATTTAGCAACAAGGTCCGTCAGTTTATTTCGTGAAAAATGTCCATCACGTAATACTCTTCTGGATCCAATGCGTTCACTTGAAAGTCATGCTTATCTAGGTGCCTATGTAGATGGTACGCACAATCAATCATTTCCGAGCTATACACTCTACTATGATCATTTGCCGGTACTTGTACCTGCTGATTGTCCAATACTTAAATGTGATTATTTCATGAAATGACTAGAATTTTATGTTCTTGTTTTTGTGCGTATCTAATTCATTTGCTTATCGTACCTATTATAAATTATATTCAAATAAATATCAAAACTATCGTACAGATAGATAAAATCTATTGACTACTAATTATCGATATGAATATTTGATCTACATTTTGTATTTGATAATTAAACATTGAGCTCACTACATCTCCACCAAGTATTCATTGCTATTTATTCAAAATATATTTAGTTTACTTTTCAAATATAAATTTCTTCGCTATTCGAACAGCAGCTAACATTAGAAATCGTGTCAAAGCAAGAAAAATTGATGATCATTTGTTACTTTTGAGATAATCGATGCGCACAGATACTAAATCCTATTTGGGAATTAATATAAAAATTAACAAAATGAGTAAAAGCTTGAAAATAATATACTGGTGATAAATTTTGAAGAACTACGCATATGATATACATAGCCATACAAAGAACCAAAGTCTGAAAATTTTGTGCATTGATATATAAAATTTAAAGAAATTCTATTTATTATTCAATTAGATTACATTGAACACTCAAACAGTCTTACACGCGATATGATCCTGTGAAAATAATGCATGCTATTTTATGCATACATAAGAGTCTTACATGTTATGTTTCGAAAAAAAAACAAGAAGATGCTAATCAAGGGATGAAATTAATATTCTTTTGCAAAAAAAAAGTTTATTATTCGCTCAGTAGTCAAGTTTAATATCAAGAGTCAATTATCATTTGGGAAACATCATTCAAATGTATTATATAATGTTATATTTGTATCGAAAGTTTGTTTATGTCCTTCAATCATTTTAACTTGACTGACGTTTAGAATGAAAGCTCACTATCTCTCATCTACCAACTGACACATTGGATAATCATTAGATGTTGTTCTTTTCTCTTTTTTTTCACATGGCGTTGTTCATTCCCTATATATCATCGACTGACAAGCAAGACAAACCCCTAGTCGGCTCAATTCAGTTGTGAATGTAGCTAGAGATAGACTTTCAGCTATGTAAAAACTACCATGCAAACTAACTACAGAAGGTTTATCGAAACCATAAGTTTCTGTTTTTTTATTATTGATATTCGGCTCGATTGAATATTAAGTCTAGTTTGAAGATTTTCTAACATCAATAAATTCGTTCAAAAGCAAATGTTAATTCCCAATACATCATTGATTTTAATAGGAAACATTAATATTCTGACCAAAATGAATCAAATAGTAGTATAAAAGAAAATTTTCGCATTCCGGAATATAATACGCTCAAGTACAAAATCTTTTGTCATACATCACAGTCAACTCAGTGGGATCTGTTTTGTAGATCTTTGAAAAATTCTATCGAATGATATATAATGTAAAATAAATAATTATTTTGGCAACAGAATTGAAGCGATCAGAGTTTCATTATGTTTGTCATCATGTTTCATATAAGAATGACGAATATCGTCTAATGAAAAATGGAATAGAAAAATATTCCATAATGATCCAATGTGTCTGTTCAAAAATGGAAGAAACAAAATTTTGCTTTGACATATGTTTTAACTGACAAGAGCTGCACACGAGAGACAATGTTTCATAGAAATAGAGCCTAGCAGAAGCCTATAAAGAGTAGATTGTATCGAATGTAAAATTAGTTGTATGGAGTCACACTGAGATCTAGTAGTCTGATTTTAGTCGAAATTGACTTCTGGCCTTTTAATAGACTATGGAGAAAATAGCTTAGTAGAGAACTGATTGAATCCCTCCCTTGAGGCCGCCCCCCCTCTCAGATCTTAGCTGTCACTTAGAAAGGTTCGTTCGAGCTGAAATTTTCAGGGATGACTGGTCTTCATTAGAAACAGTCGTGATAAAACGTTTAGCTCGATATATGGAACTGAGCCGAAAATATGGATTATATACATACGAATTATGGCCGCCTGGAGAGTCCTTAAGACTCTGCCAGTAGGAGAACTATAAATGTCGTGCTTGTTCTAAATTAAAACCAGCACCAATACACAACTTTTGACAGAACGGAATTTTAAAATTTGCTTTAGTTCATGTTTTGTAAGTATTCTACTGGAATAGGGGTCAAAATTTGACTAAAAATGGCTACGTGTTGTTATAAAATCCGATTATTTTAAGTTCAGGAATCAAATATAAAAAATCTGATCGGACAAGATGTTACTTACACTTGAAGATTCAAAATTAAAAAAGAACCTCAATACCTTAAATCGCTTGAAACTAGTTTCATTTTTTCTGGCAAAAAACCTTGTTTTGAGAAAACCGATAAATAAATGTAGGAATCATTTTTTTGTTTAAACCCGAAAAAGGATCTCTACATTATATTTTTATACTGAACCTTTTTGATGATGTCATGAATGATATCAACTCGCTCCACCTATAAACGATCTTTGCTATTAACTCTATTCTTTCAACCAACGCGCCTATACTTATGAATATGAAATGAGAGTTTTTAACCTATTAAACATAATTAGCATTGCTTTTAACCCTTTCAATTGAATGGAATCGATAGAGCTATCATTTCTGCACATATTCATTGTATTTCTTCTTGCCTGAACTGATTTCTTTAATTGCAAGGCAGATATCTGCGAAGCACGGTAAAAAAAATCGTCGTCGGATCGGGAACTGCCACTTTTTTTTATTCGGACAACATTTTTATGAAAAACAAACCTCATATTCGTGATCAATGTACTGAGTAAGCTATGTCTAGATCAAATCCCGAAAAAAAAGAAAAACAAAATTTGATTTTCGGTAGGGTGACCAAGGTAAAATGATTTTACAAAAAAAGTGCACTATCATGTTCAGAATTTTATACTGATTCCGATCATGTAACTATTTTTTCAGAAAACAGTTCGGTCAAAAAATGACCTTACCGCCACTTGTCTTTTCTCGAAAAACAAGACAGTACGGCTTAGCATTTTTTCGATAAATCCCTTAAAGTTGAATTTTTTTTTAAATTCTGTATATATTTTGAAAGAGGAGACTTTGAAGCATCTACCCATGATAAAAACTCAAGCTGTAATCCTTTCGAAAAAATCGACTGTTTCAAGGGGGACGGGGTCATTAACGAACTATTTTCTTTAATGGAATTGCTTTTTCATTCATGTGTTTGACATATAAATGTCTTTTGATCGTCGATTGATATACTGTTATTACCAAGATTTCAAATAGATTAGAATGTTTCGTAAATAATATACAAGACCTTAAAACATATTCTGTAAATTTTTGAAAATTTGTAATAAATATACATATCTTTTTTTTCTAGCTTTCTTTTTTACCGCAGAGATCGTTGAATATTTACGTGTTAATTAAAACTCATTCAAAAATGTTTTTTTTTCTGCTTGAATGAAATATGATTGTAAAAAACAAACGCAAAAACTGATCATCTTTTTGTATGATCTATGGGACTAGAATATAGTTGCTTCTATATTTATTATTTTATTGAATTTGAGAAAAATTAAGTTTTCATTGCTTAGAAGATGAGCTAATTGAAAAAAAACCCTAATCTATTATTAATGGCAGTTTTATTATCATTTTCGAAGAAAAAGTCGACCAGAGACTTAAAACTGGATTGAATCCATCGAGGCACATTGCAAATCCGATTAGAATCCTAAGATTTGATGCTGATCTCTAGAGATTTCTGTGTGTTTTATTTCCCGTTGTTTTAGAGGAGATACTTATTCGAATGAAATTTTTTTTCGTATAATGTTGACTAAATAAAGTCGTCTCAATAATCATGCTATTCCTAATACATCGGATCTACTTTCTATTAAGAAAAATATTTAAAAAGAACGGAACGCTTTTCCTGATGAATAAATCCTTAGTATTATTTTTTGTCATCTAGCCATAGTACTGAATTTGTTTTGATGGATGAACTAAATCGTCATTAGTACAACTAATAACGTATTATGGCTTTGATATCTACTCCGTAATGAATCCATACTAATGTTTAAAAGAAGATCTTATCAATTTATTTTTAATCTTCTGGCTTTTATGTACATGTATATTTATTTGCCATTATAATAATATGCATTGCCGATGTTCCGTACTGATGATGGCAATGATTAGTCAAACGATGAACGACATACAAATGAAATTGATTTGGTTGACATGCATCTCGGCTCTTGTTTTATTCTTCTTTCTTTCTCATCAGACCTCTTGTCGATGTGCTCATCCTTTTCCGCCTTTCTTACATACTACTATCCTGAAGTTTATTCGATTGTATAGTGCACTCATTTTCCGTCCATCTATCATTTGCTTACATGCTGAAGACGACATTCGTTACAGTCAATAGTAGCGCAGCCAAAGACGAATAAGAAAAAGGTGATGGTGATCAGCATCATAACGCCAAAAGACAGAGACAGAGAGAAATAAGCAAATAGATAGATATAGAGAAGAAAAATAAAAAGAAGTGCTATCATTGGATTTTCTCTCTATATAAAACAAGTTCTTTCTCTATTTGACATATTCGGGTACCATTTAAACGATTTTGGATCCGTTAAATGTTCGTAGAGTAATTGACGTTTCAATAATGCCTATTGATGGAAGCCTATTAGTAAAAACGGCAAGGAAAACAAACGTCAAAAATTGAAGTAAAAATAATTTCGAAAACAAAGTGTTTGCAAATATGGCTCGTTATGACCGATCAAATAGCGCAAGACCTTTTTGTAAGTATACGTGTATGCATATGTTTTGCTAGTAAACTGTCTATGATTAAAAATTTTGATGGCATGCTACATGTTCTTTTTCACTTGCATAGTCTTTTTTTCATTGTTTTTTTTTTGAAATCCATTCATTTTCATTATACTATAGAATACGTAGATAGATAGTTGATGATTGATTCATGGGTAACTCAATTAGTTGATTTTTGTCTTTTCTTAGCTTCATTTTTTTCTTTATTTTGTTATTAGTTGAAGTGTATTATTGTTATGAATGAAGAAACTTGCATTATCATGAGTTTTCCGAGAAACATATCAAAAGAAACATTTTATTGTCTTTTTCTTTTCTGTTTCCATATGACAAAATAAAGAATGTACGACAACATGTACATTTGATTATGAGCTAAGTTTCAACATTAGATATTTTCCTAATTATATATTTATGAATGATTCCGTATGTAATAAAATGATATTGTAATGAGATGTTGAAAAACTACAATTTTTCGTTGTACATAGCTAGTACCTGTGTTTTTAAGTTCGTCGAGTATTGTTTTCTTTTCTGTTCTGTTTTTTGGAGTCAGTACAATCATTTAGATGGAAATGTCATTAGCACTTCTTGTTTTTCCGTTAATCATTCGCCATTTGAGATCTCAACATGTTGACTAATTAGATAAAAGTTCATTATTTCTTATATGGCACATGCATATTACTATAATTATTCATATCATGCTGTTACATTAGTTATTTGACATATCTTTATGTTCTATGGATCTACCAAGGAAATTCGTGGCGAATGTTATCTTAATGGATTTCTTGTTTAATACCTAATTTTAATTCTATTGCATGTTGATCTGATTTGTATTGAGAGTAAGACTAAGAGTCTTTCAACCTTAACAAATGAATATATTGATGATTGCGTCGATGAGAATTCTATTCGATGGACGACAGCAAGAGAATAAAAAGAAAATAAGATTATTTTTTTTACTTGATTGCTGATGTCATCGAATATTACTTCTTTTTTGTTCTTGTTGTCTATGATCAAATTAGATCGAGTCAAAGTAGTCAATGGGATGTGTTCGACAGCATCTTCTCATGCAACTGAAAATACTCATTTACTTAATGTACTTAATTGGTCACCATTACAAAGTTTAACCACCAGTAAATCCATAATGACCGATGGAACAATAGGCAAAGATGAAAATGAAACACGATCAAAAAATGCTTATAATACTGTTAAAGTATCTATTGAAATACAACAGAAAATGCTTAGGTAAATAAATAGAAAAAAATATTATCTTGTTTATATTTCTTAATATTTTAGTCTAAAATCGATGTTTATTGATCCATCTGGCCGTCTGGTGAACTATTGTCAATTACGTACAAGTAATATTTATCATGATTTATGTGAAATGGCAAAACATTTAACGACCATTACTCTTGACAATGTCACAGAAAATGAACGTAAAACATTTTTCATCAGTAATTATTATTATATTTCTTAAGAAAAAAAAACAATAACATTACGCTATTCTTTTCTCGATTCTAAGATGTTTATAATTTGTTAACAATTCATGGCATTGTGTCATTAAATGATAGGCCAAAATCTGTTCTTGATTTAAATCAATTTTGGAAAACAACATCATATCAAATTGGTCCCCATCTATATTCATTAGATGATATTGAACATGGTATTTTACGAGGTTTGTTTCGACGAAGTACAAAATAATCTTCGTGAAACTTTTCTTTTATCGTAGGTAATAAACCACATTCAAACTGTACTCAACGTCATTTTACATTCAATGATCCTCGTGCAAAGTATTCTATGCGTCGTTGTGATCCACGCATTCATTTTGCACTTAACTGTGGTGCACACTCATGTCCACCAATTAGTATTTACTCATCGAGCAATATCGAAAAAGCTTTAAACATGGCAACAACTTCTTATTGTAATTCAGAAATTGATATTATACTTGAAAATTGTGAAATACGTCTATCAAAACTATTTCTTTGGTATAAAAATGATTTCGGTCGATCAGAGATCGATGTTTTAAGGTTAATAAATTAATTATGCTTGTAAATCATTTTTTTTTGCTCATTATATTTTAGATGGTTAACAAAATATATTGATGAACCAAAACAGTCATTACTTAGAACATTACTTGAGCGACAAAATTCAAAAGATAATTTACATATCTCATATAAAACATACAATTGGATGTTAAATCATCATGATAGCTTAATATCAACTACAGTGGCCGTCAATCATTATCACTAGAAGATATTTTTTAAATTTCATTGTTCTAATTATGCTGATAAAAAGACAAGAATGCATTTATAGCTTATCTAATATTATGTTTTGCAAGTTAGCACCCTTTCGTTTAGAAAAGGGAATAAAATTTAATCGTGTGGTGAAGAGAAAAAAGAACTTGTTTATTTTAGAAATAAAATCGAAGGGAAATGATAGGGAAAATACAACATCAAACAAAACCAAAAAAAGGAGACGATTTATTTTTTGATATGTATGTAATTATTTTGCGAGAGGCGAAATTTGATATGTAAAATTTGCAATCGTTAGTCATCTGACTACTGACAAAAGGTAAATTAAATTTTAGAAATACCTCCACAAAATATAGTATTTATTTAGTTTACCATTGATTTTTGACTATGAATTTAATGATATGTAAGTAGAGCAAAGAAACAAGCGAAACCAATAAAACAATATTCACCGACGCGGGGATAACACTATATGAATACCTACGTTGAATACAATAATTAATTTCTTGCATAAGAACTTAAAACTTCTTGACTTTCAGAAAACGAGCTATTGATCATCATTGCTGGCTCAGTTAAATATTGTTGTCCTGTTGTTGGTCGAATAACTTTATATTGTAATTCTTCGGTTGTTGCACTTTCTTTTAATGGTAAAATTTCATTTGGTATATCGACCAGACAATGAAATATATCATATTTAGGTGGTAAAATACGTTTCTCCAAAACATATTTAGCTGTATAAGAAATGATCAATGTTGTTGAAAGACTTATAAGCATGCATAACGTTTTTGGTGGAATATATGGACCAAAATTAATAAATTTTGGAATACCTAATGAGGATTCACCAATCAGAAAACGAAAAAGAAAACCTGTTATATATGCTGCTAATGAACCATAAGTATTTGAATTTGGTACATAAACAACACAAAGTAATTGCGGAAACAGTATGACATAAACAAGATCCGAACATAAATACCAAAGAACATAAATTGACGATACAAGAATGCCGATTCCAGCAGCTCCAATTCCAACCAAAAGTATTCCGATACGCATTACAAGCAAAACTTCTCGTTCAGATGCCTATGAAAGTTAAAATCAAAGAAATTTTCGATAAGGGAAATTCTTTTGAAAATAATATAGATTATTTATTTATTTACTTGATCACGAAAAACAAGTTTCCATACATTTCGGGCAAACATTGAACTTGCGCTCAGTACACTAGAATCTGCACTAGACATAACCGCAGCAGAAACAGCACCTAATCCAATGAACGCAACAAATTTTGGACATAAATGTAGAAGAACTAATGGTAGAATTAATTTCGTTGCTTCCGGTGATGTTATATCTTTCTCGACATCGTAATCTGTCATTGTCCAATCTAATGATAATAGTAAAAATAAATATCTGTATACATATTAAATATATTGAAAATATTAACTGACTTGTAGATTTAGCAATAGCTCCAATTAAGACAGGTGGTATGGCCAATACAATGCAACCAATAGCAGCATAAAATGACAGAAACATCGCTTTGCTAGCTGTTTTAGCTGATAGAACACGTTGGAAATAGACCTTAAAAAATAACAAAATAAGATAGAACATTTATTATTCAAGTGGCTTTAATACAAGAGACAAAAATTGTGAGAATTAAAATTAATTGACTTCACACTATTTCTTACATGCAATATTATAAGTAAATGAAAAAAAACCTAGGTACTATTTTTTACCTGCCATGGTATTCCACCAAAGACTAATAATAACATACTATCAATCCATTCAACAATTTGAGATTTTTCAATATGTCCACGCCATTCAGGCCATGTAGCAACAATATCGCCAACACCTACATGTTGCATAGCAAACGGAATCGTAACCCAAAGACCAACAAAAATAAATCCCAATTGAACAACATCTGTATAAGCTACCGAATACAATCCGCCGAATAGTGTATAAATAATAACTACAGTGGCTAAACATATAAAAATATATATTTAGTTTCGCTGTTATTAATTTGTTGAACATTTTTACCTGAGATAATAATTGATGCTACGGTTGAAACATCCGTAAAAATAACACTAATTGTTGCTCCTAATGCTGATAGAATAGCTGCTGACCAAAATACTTCTCCTAATAATGCCGGTATAAATAGTAATCCACCCATTCGTTGGCCATATTTACGTTGAAATGGATCAAGCATGGTAACATATCCAGCATTACGCATAGGTCGTGCAAATAATAAGCCGCCAACAACTAAACTAATAGCATAACCTAATGGTGCTTGACATGCAAGAAGACCTGTCGAAAAAACTTGTTCAGCCGTGCCATTAATATATGCTCCACCAACCCATGTTGCTGTCATTGTAAATATTCCAACCAGTAAACCAATATTTCTGCCAGCTAGCATGATCTCCTCTGTATCGGGTGATTTTTCGGAGGATTTTTGTTTTCGTCCGGCCCATATTCCGACAAGCAATATGAGAACATAAAAAACAACGACGGACGCAAGGCCACCAAGATGTACCACCATTTTCTAAAATGAATATATCATACTTATCAATATGAAAAATACTACTGACAATAATAAAATAATAACAGTCTATATATTCCTTGGTGACTTTCTTATAAATTCGAACGACGCGTAACTTTTAACCGGAAGCTTTTGTTTTGGGAAAAGGAAGTTAATTGAAGTAGAGAAAGCGAATAGAAAAAAAATATATTTGTCGAGCACTGTAGAAAGATAACATGGCTCATGAATTGTTAAGAATAGAAAAACAGGATTGTGTTGCTTTGTCGTTGCAAATATTTTTCCAATCATGTGTACAAACTTTTCTTCTCGATTAATTTTCTGTCAACAATTCATTAGACTTAACTTACAAGTTGGTTGATCGTATGTTTGTATTCGACTACGGGTAATGTTTGTTTCCGTTTCTTTATCTCAATTCTACTTCTATCACAATGAGCATCATGTTATTTTCTTTGGTGGCTCAGTTTTTTTTCTTCATCTCTATTTTTTCTCTTTGCTCGTTTTCTTCTAATGATGCACTATCATTCCATTCTATCAAAAATGCGTTCACTCGCGGTTTAACTAAGAAGGTTTTCCTTGCAATAGTAGCTAGACAATTTATTTATTTGATTACAGATTTTTTTTATATAAGAGCGTCGTAGAGATTACGCCGAAAAAGACACAATTTGTTGTTAGATAGTTCTGCTCTTGCAAGCATTGGCAAAGAGAAAGAGTGGAAGTTTCTTGTTCTTCTTTTTTTTTTTTATAGTAACACGTCGGCCGAGATTGAGCACGATTGAAATGACGACAGTCATCATTCCGACGATAGGCACAATATAACAAGACACATCGACAGAGGAAAAGGAAAAAATACCACAAGAAAAAGAGAATCTTTTTTCTTATTTTTACAAAAAAATAAAATCTGCCGATCAATATACTATTGATTCGTGTTATGAGAGATTGCAATCAAAGTTCTATAATACGAAAATAAAATCTTAAAATTAGAATATAGCATATGTTATTTCTGTTAATTGTATAGTAAATATCGAAAAATGCCTAAAATTTTCCTAAAAAAATAGTTCTGTTTGATTGTAAAGGTAACCGATTCACTAAATGTTTGTATTAATCGTCGTCGGAAGGTTAATGCTACGTTTTTGTATTATGATATTGATTGTAGAGGAAATAATTCTTTCTCTAGAAAAAGTGTTTTTTTCTGTAGTTATTGCAAGTGATTTATTACATGAAGAAAAGTCATTGATTTCAATTGAAATATGTGAAACCAAGGAAATTTATTAAAAATATTTTATCAAAAGTTCATTTAAAAAGAGGAACCCACTATTCAAAGAAATCCAGACACCTGAAATACACCATCGAACGTTGATGTTTGACTGAATTTTTCAATACCATACCATTTCACTATTCTTTCAATTAATTGTAATGTCCAATGAACATTTTCATTATTTTCATTGGATCCAAATAGATGAGTCCACCAGCGATATATATTCATAACATAATGAGCCAACTGATGATTACTAACAGTTGCATAATTGGAAACTACAACGTTATCAATGATGATCGTGCCTGATGGTGTTAACGGTGCATAGAAACCTTCTTCCTTCGTTAAATAAATACTTTCAATTTTTGCCGCTACAATTTGATTATGATGCAAATATTTTATACGATCGCCAACATGAAGTTGACTAGCAAATATGGCAGATTTTAGTTCTGTATCATTTGCTAAAAATATTAAATGATTCAATGATATAAATAAAGATGTTGTAGTGTTTTTATGATCGTCAATTTTTATGTTAATTAATAAAAAATCAAATAAACCATCTCGTTTCAAATGAATAAATCCTTCGATAGGTTCATACATCAATGTATTATCTTTATTCATAACGAGAACACGGTCACCTTTTTTTAAATCTGATAAAGATTTCATTAAACCATTTTCTGTTATAACGATACTTCGACCAGGAAAACATTGTGCAACACGTTTAATTGTTAGACAAGTATATTGAAGACAAATATTACCATTCGATGATATCGATGTACAATTACATGTTGAATCATATGGATAATTTTGACTTCTAACATAGTTGAATGATGACAATAGAAGACAAAATAGAAAAAGCAGAGACATCCTTTTTGCTAGATGCAATAACACTGCCAACACTGTTGGAATAATCGTGAATAAGATGAGTAATGAAAAATAGTATATGCGCTATAGATGTGAATAAGAATTTTTCTTTTTTTTTGGCTCTATTCACATATTTTGTTTTTTTATTTCTTTCCTCTCATTCATGATAGATTAATTGTATGCCCGATATTACTCATCATGTATTTATACCCCCTTGTAACGACAGCAATGTCACTGATCTAGTCTTGATATTTGTTATATCATGTATGTTTATTTCGTCTCTGTGTTGTTCTCTCTTGTTGCTTATTGCTATTGACACCTTTTTCGTTTATCGCGCATCAGTGTGAAGCTAGCACGGCGGAGCTAGCACGATGAAACAGAGATTCAACTATAAGTCTTCTCAGAAGTATTGCCGGCCCATAAAAACCAGACCCTTCGATGCAGAATTTTATTCTGGATCGGATGGTGATACTTTTATTCCCCGGCAATGCTTTGAGAAAATTCTATCNGGGAATAAAAGTATCACCATCCGATCCAGAATTAAATTCTGCATCGAATGGTCTGGTTTTTATGGGCCGGCAATACTTCTGAGAAGACTTATAGTTGAATCTCTGTTTCATCGTGCTAGCTTCACACTGATTTATCGCGCTTAGACTCAGAAAATGAGATATATAATTACTCTCTTTTTCTCTTCTAGTTTCTTAGAAGCTTCTTGATATACATCTCTTCACTGAGATATATACTAATTCTTTTTTTTCTTCTCTATCAAAAAGAATCATCTTTTTGATCAATTACATATTACCTTTTTCTTTTCAACTTGATTGTTCTTTAAAATCCATCTAACTCGATTGTCCCTTACAATCGTTCGAACTCGTGTCAGTTATTTGCTTGTGGAGTTCTTCTTATTCTCAACTATTTCTGTTCATTGAACAAAAAATTGGATCTTCATCCAATATTCAATATTATTTTATTTTCATTGTTGCCATTCTGCTATAACCAATACTGTGGCACCTAGTATTACTATTAGTTGCATCTCTGATTCTCATCAAGGCGTTGCACCCCTACCGAGAAATGTACTTTGTATGAATACAAAATGATCGAAATCGTTAAACGATGAATTTGAGTACAATTTGAATCAAATCATAAGATCTGATATTGGCTATTTTTTGAAATTCGATATTATGAATTTTCTGCATTGCTATTCGATGTAGTGTATGCGTAGTAAGTTTATCGATCTTGTTGAATTTCTTCAGCAGGCTTTATATATATATATATATCAAATAACAGCTCCTCTTTGATGTATCGAATAACACTTCGAAATATTAAAAAAAATCTTTGCTTTTTACTTTTCAGTAATGATGTTGTTCACTTATAAATTTGTGTATATATAATGCGAATGCTCGTAACATGTCTCTCTTATTATTGAAGTATAAAACTAGAGTTCCAATTTATGTTACGTACCATATGATAAACATTTTAATAATTCAAAAGCAAATTACTACTACGCCAGTACTGAGCTTCGTTTGTAGTTAAGATATTTTAATCACACGAACAATATTTGATAACGATAAAAATTTGTCTTTTCGATTGATTTTTGAACAATATGATTCTTGCTAGTAAGACTTTCAACCAAAACAAGCGGCATCTTCCGAGGAGAATGAATCCTAGCCTAGGATCCTATGAGTTCCGATCGGTTCCTATTGGAATCCGACGGAGCTCTTCGGAAGGCGCATGGAAACTATCGGATTATCGTCGAATTCCTGGTTCTGGAATCGATATCGGATCCTAATATCGGAAACTAATAAAATCCGACAGTAACCGTCAATCGGAACCGGAATGCTTCGGATATCATTGGAAATACGACTGTCGGATCCGACATTGATTCCTCAACCAGGAATCCAACGGGATTTCGTCGGATGGTAGGACCCCATAGAATCCGATGGGATTCGGTATCGGATTGATTCACCTGGATATCTCCATTACATCTCTATATCCCTTCAAATGTTCGAAGATCTTCGATCGATAGACAAAGATTAGTTGCTGCAGAAGAGCAAGAGTTGGAACTAGCAGATTGATCTGTTTGTCGATTGAACACTATGAAACAAACACCCTCAAGATCTCATTTGTTAAGTTTAGTTAGGGAACTTTTTTGCATTATTTATTTCAATTACAAGAATAATGGTTTTCTGGAATAAATCTTTTATCATGATAAAAAGATGCATCAGTTGCTCTTTTTTTTAAAAATGCTCGTCTCACATTTTGGAACCTTATATTCACCGCGTAGGTATCCACCGCTATCATCAGCATTGTATTGATGAGTATTATCAGATCTCTCCGAACTAACGTTTTCAAAACCATTTCGTCGTATTAAATCATAGAAAAGTGATTCTTGATGACGCTCAACAGTGAATTGGTACTCGGGAGAAATGGTTTTTGTATAATCGCGATCATCAACTCTTGTGACAACAGTAGAGATGAGGACAGCGGAACAACCCGATTGCGACGGGTAATATCCCCATTGTTCGGCATATTTTTTTTCTATTTTGAAGGCAGTCCACGTACTAAAATGTGCCATTTGCATTTTATCTTGTATATGCATTTTATCAAATAAGTACGCCATCACAGAATGGGTTAAATAATATCACAACTAATTTTCTTATTAGAAAGTCACAAATGTACGTGTGTGTGGGCGTGATTTAAATGATCGAATTAACAATGAATATGTTATATCTAGGTTGCAGGTAAGTATCTAATTGAAAAAATGAATATATTTTAATAAATAAATGAAAAAATGTTTTTTTGATTGAGTTTTATGTTTATTTTTATTTTTTTGTATTATTTTTTAGTTTATTTTTATTGTTTTTTTGCTTCTTTTAATGTTTTGGACTTAGTCGATTTGCTTTTAAACTTTTTAGAACTATTTAAGTGAAAAAATCTGAACTTGAACGAATTTCAAGTCAAAAAACGAAAATTTTGGTTTTAGTGAAAGAAAAAAGCAACTTTTAGTAAATTTTTAAGAAAAAACTCGAGCAAAGTGTTAGACTTGTCTTAAAAGAGAAATATACAACCTTAGTTTGTAGGTTGTATCGAAAAAAGAGCAGAAAAATATAATAAATAAATAAGATAAATGAGTTTATTTGAAGAAAAAAATGAACTTTGAGCAAATTTTTAAGAAAAGACCCGAGCAAAGTATTACGACTTGGTTTGAATAAGGGAAAATGATATTCTTTTGTATACTTTAGTGAGCTAAGTAGAAAATCGTAAGAAAAAACTAATTATTTTAATAAATAAGTAAATTTTGTGTGAGAAATGAAAAATATGAGCTTTTTAGGTGAAAAATGAGCCTTTTAAGAGAAATAAAATTAATGAATGTTTTTGTGTGTTTTGTTTTTAGGTTTAAAGAGAAAATGAGCTTGATTTGAGAAATGAGAGCGAACTAGATGGTATTCGAGTTTCACTCGACTACGAGATGCGGTGCGAAGCAAATACGCGTTACGCGAAATCATTATAAAGCGAAAAAACGATATATCAAGTTCGATTTTAAAACTCTTACCTAAATTTTCAACGAATCTTCTATGACTCTCCAATTTCGAGATCATCACGCAACAAAAATCCCTTTTTAGATGCGTACGCGCCAAGTAAAAAAGTAAAAAAAAACTCGCCCTTAACTACATGAATGCAGTGCTTCGCACCGCATTAAAAATGAGCTTGCTTTAGGCTTTAAGAGAAAAGTGAACTATTTTTGGTAAGAAAGTAGCTTCTTTAACTTTAGACGAGAGCAAACTTGTTTTTCAATAGGTTTTAATATAAGATTTAAGTTTTAATGTGGGTGTGGGTGTGGCTGGATGGGTGGGTTGGTGGGTGGGTGTGAGTGGGGATGTGGGTATCGAGGATAATGCACTTCGGTCCCCATGCTAAACCGAAGTAAACTACTTGTTTGAGAATTGAGTTGATTTTAGGGAATAAATAGATGGTAGTAAGAGTTTTTAATGAATACTGATTGTTTAATGGTATTGACCATAAACGGATCTGCGTATAACATCCAATATTTATAGTCTTATCGATTGGACAATATTTTTGAAATAAAAAGGGATTCACTAATGCACTGGAGAGTAAAGACGGACATTTTCTGCTTGAGCATCTCCGTTTGTTTCAATTTATTGAAATAAATCGATTTTTATATGCAAGTGGTTTAATCGCGTAATTTTCATATTGGTGGTAGATATCGAGTTGATAGCAATACCTGCAAATTCTAGTCAACCAATTTCATCATGAATGCGTTTTTGTATTCCGTAGATGCTACCGGAACAAGATTTTTCACGGCAATCCTACTACAAAGTAACGCATTATTTAGAATGAGACTACAAATGCATTCCTGGATATTGACTTTTTTTTATTGAGAAGCAAATTTTTCTTTAAGAGAAATGAATATTCCCTTACTTATTATAAATAAAAATACGCGTCTATAAGAAAAGATAGTTACCGTTTCAGCGATCAATCTGAAATATCGGAGTCAAAATCACACCGTTTAAATATACTCGATATAGAGATAAATTTCATAAGTGCTGAATGCAGATAGTAACCATAAATTTTCATTTTTATGGGCTGCTTTCTTTTTCTATCCATACCTTACTTTGCCATCTCTGCCTTCAGCGATCAACCTCTGCGGAAAAAACCCATGTATATGTTTTCTTTTCTTGAAATTGCCTCCTATATGAAGGGTTCAAACTTATAATGTTTGGGTGTGGGTGTGGGTAGTTACTGTTCTTGAAAGTGTCGTAGTCAGATACGTAGAGCACACCCACCGTTGCTGTTCGTGAGCACTGATTCCGATTTTGAAAATTTATTGACTAGTGTCCTCTCAATTCAGTGTTCGAAATCACTTTGAAATAATGCTTTGTTTTGCAGAACCCGCTTGAAAACGAGCTGTGGAGCTCTATCATATCGAAAAATGGACTTATGCTCAAGGAATATGGACAGAACACTTGGTTCAGGTTCATGTGGAAAGTGTTTTGCTTCTGTTTTGCACAATAAGAATTAGAGCTTTTTTTGTAGAATACAGAACCATCTTTCTCTACGAAATTTTCGTCGTTGTCAACATTTGCTGATTTCGGATCACTCCACCTAAATATTGATTTTGCACTGTTTTACTTGGAAGTTGGAAAAAACCCACTGCTGACAGTCAACAAGGCGCGTGACTCTCGATTTTTTATCGAGTTCTTCCTGCGCAAATGAAAGCATCTACTCGAGTGCTCCTTGCGCAAGACAGAGACATCGACTTTTTGCGAAAAAAAAGCAAAGAGAAGGCATGTGCTTCAATCAAATAGTTTTCTCGATTTGAATAATGCATGCATTACAAAAGACACGATGCAACCTTGTTGAAGAATGATTAGAAGAGTGTTTACAGGATACAGTTCGAACTTTGCAGAGGATGTGGGTTTAGATGAAATGAGAACTCACAACCCACATTGACATGCACATACACACACACTCATGGAGCCTGTTTCTGTTTAAGTTCAGTTTTGTTAGATAAGTAAACAATCAGATATTACTACACGGGCGATGCAGACTAATCGTTTGCACATCACCAGTAGCTACAGCTAATAGATAGTCGATATTTGCATTCAATTAAATCTTGTGATTAGCTGTATACAGATGATACGCTCCTTGTCTACAGTGAAAAATAACATTCAATATTAACATGTGTATTCAAGATTAAGTTTTCTCATAAACATGAAAACTATAACAAATAAAATGTGTGAAAATGATAGTGAATCAGTAGGATAGAAGAATTATTATTGATTTCTTATTTTGGCACCTTCCTGTCTGATCATAATATTCATAAGAGGAAAAAGCTGTTAGCGTAATCCCTGTGGGATTAAAATGTGAAACACGATGAAACTTCTTTTCTGGAATTCGACTATCACGGTCACTGATGGCCTGTGGAACTTCTCTGTTACAGTCTGTATTATGATGTATGCAGTCTCTAGAAACCACCACAAATCGTTACAGAGAAATTCAATAATTAATTAATTAACTAAATTAACTGATTAATTAATTTCTCTGTAACGATCTGTGTGTGGGGGGGGGGGGGCGGGGGCCAAATTTCTACTCTATATGCTTCAACACTATCTTGAGGGTGTAGGTGTGGGTGGGTGGCTGTGTGAGTGAAGGAAAGATCCACATCCACACCCTCAAGAACAATACAAACTTTGTATTGTTCTTCTTGACGGCATCGGTCAAACAGAAAAAATGAATCTATATATATATATATATATATATATATGTATCGACTTTTTTCTAAGATAAACGAAAAAGATAGATGAAGATAAATATGAAGCATTCATGTGTCGAGTGGAATGATTTACCCGATGAAATTCTTCTGATTATTTTTAAAAACCTGGACAATCTTGAAGTACTTTATTCTTTTGAAGGTGTTAATGAACGATTAAATAAAATTATACATGATCCAATATTTACACGTCATTTAAACTTTCTCAAATGGTCGTCCAATAAATTGATGAATAAATTCTCGTCTAATGTCATACATGATCGATTTTGTTTACAAATTTTACCTGAAATTTCTACGAAAATCAAATGGCTTGATCTTGAATCATCATCTATGAAATATATTCTACATGCTGCCGATTACCCTAATTTATTTGGACTCGGTGTATATAATATCGAGAAACAGACAGCTGGATATCTTTTTACCGGTAAGAAATCCTCAATAAAATTATTTAAAGTCTAAGTAAAAGAAAGGTTTATTGAGATTAAAATAAATTCTTTGATGAAATTATTAATATCATTGAATAATTCTTTAAATATATTAAATTTATTTGATTTCTATTTTATACTTGACTATGAAATTGTAAAAACAAAAAGAATCGTTTACACAAATGAATGTAATGAAAGAGAAAATAATATTTAAAAAATAATGATCATTATTTTTAGGAATTTATTATGTACTATATTTACTATTTACAGGAGAGAAATGGTGGGAAGAAGATATTATTTCAAAAAGAAAAAATTCCTCTCTCAAAGATTATCCTAAACTTTTGACTATTGATGTTGATCTTTGATTAGAATGAATATACGTATGCAAAGAGTTAATTAAATGTTGCTTAATACTATCTATGTGTTTAGATGAAAGGCTTTCATCTGGTATTTTTAAAAATCAAATTACAACACTTGTAATTGCAATTGATCCATATCGAAATGATCTGTCCACAATGGAAAAGTTATGCAATCATATATTTACTGTGTTTATTAATTTAACTCATTTAATATTTTATGAATCATCATATAAAAATACTGTTCGATTATTATTTGAGTTTCCATCTCCCAAGTTATATTCTTCAACTCTTCGAGTATTAAATATCAAGGTTCAAAGCTTTCATATATGTCTTTATCTTCTTGATGGTCGTTTCAATCAACTTCATACATTCTCTATTGAGTTGGCTAATATAAATCGTCCAGGCGAAGAAATTGAAAATCAAGTTAGTTCTACAAAGAGATTAATTTTCTTTTGGATTAATTTTTGTTTTTGTTTTTGTTTTTAGATAAAAATACCGAATCTTAAGTGTTTTTCTGTATCATGTGTTTTAGAGACGACATGTTATGATGAGTTAATTTTACCACTTCTTTATCGAATGTCAAATTTAGAAAAACTTGGTTTGTATCTTTCGATCTTTGTGAACGAAAGATTTATTGATGGAAATAATTTGAAGAAAAATATTCTTAATCGTATGTTACAATTAAATCAATTTAAATTTTATATTCATTCCCGTATGTTTATTAATAATGAAATGAATTTGCCGTCGAAACAAGACGTTCAACAGACTTTCGAAGATTTTAAAGATAATCAAATTATCTCTTATGTTGATTATTTTCTAGAACGAAAAAAAGGTCATTGCCATGTTTATTCGTGTCCGTTTCTAATGAAATATTATGAAGGTATAACAAATAATTTTCCAGGCGGTTTATATCCATATGTAAGTGTAGTATCCTTACATGATGAAAATCCTTTTGAACATGAATTTTTTATTCGAATTACTCAATCATTTCCATTTATGGAAAAATTAACTTTGATTAATCGTCATGCACAAAATCAAAAACAATCTTATAAATCAATGAATGATATTCAGAATTTATCAATTGCTAAATATTCTTATCTTACTGAACTTGATATTCGACAAGTTCATGATAATTATATCGAAGAATTCCTCTGTAACACGAAAACATATTTTCAAAATGATATTTTGCTTGAAGTCAACTTTAATTCATTAGAAAGAGTAACACATAATTTTGCAAGAGATGATACACGAATTAATTGTGCCAAAATAAATGAAATATATTTATTCAGCGACGTGAAATATTCGAAAACTTTACAAAATTATTTTCCTTTTGCAAAAATACATTGATTGTTATCATTTGTTATTTGTATAAAATAAAAGATTATATTGAAAGAAAAAGAATTAAAAAAGAGAAGAAAACAATGTCTATAAAGGAACCACTATGTTCATGTATGAGAAGATAAATTTATTTTATCGAATAGAAGTATTTGTATAATTCAAGACATTCATTTGTTAATAAAAAATTTGTTACTTTACACCAAGGGAAAAATTGATTTTTAGTGCTAGAAATCACGGTGAGTTTGTTCCTCCTTAATTTTATCCATATTTATTTATCAGTATCAGCATAGATAATAAGAAAAGGTGCTTCTTCAGAATCTGAAGAAGCACCGGTTCTTGGCTCTTCTCATTCAAATCATTGATTAAAAAAATATTTATTTTTGAAAATATGTTCAATCGAAAAACATAAAAGATAATTCAAATTTAATTATTGAATCACTTTTCGCTATTTTATTCAAGCTGTCACCCAATTCTAAATTATTATTCTGAACAATTCAGCCAAATATTTTTCTCTTTCATTTCTTTTTTTGCTTTTTGTTCAAATATGACACCAGTATTGTCTAACTCACCAATGAATAATATCTATCCTTCTTCGACGAGATAAACAACAATTGAACATTTGGTTCAATTAATCGGTCAACATTTTGTGCGTCCAATTAGTGCACATATAAATATAATCAGTGACATTCATTAAAACAGTCATGAAATAAAGATATTCGTACTGTCACATGTTATGTTCTGTAATATTATTAGTTTTTTTCAATATATTTCGAATTGTCTAAAATATAATCACTAATTTTATTATTGGTAAGTTTATTGCATCGATTTTCTCTCTTGTATTTCAATTGAATATCAGTAAGAATGACTTCAGCCTTAAAAACGATACGAAACAGATAAATTACTAAAAGATAGACAAGTTTTTGTTTTACTAAATTATTATGCACAACATCAACTATCTATTGAGTGTTTTATGTAATAGTTATGAATGATGTATCTTTATTAAAGAATAAATAAAAATATTCGTTCAACTGTGAAGAAATGAAAAATTTGAGTTTTTCATTCGAAAATGGTCTTATATGGTTACAATTCTTAGCATAATTAGATTATTTACGTAATGCAACTATGTAACAGTTGTTTTCTCCACGGTATTTTATATATTCTTCTATTCGTAAAAGTAGAAATGAAACAACTTCAAATTGAAATCTAATTCCTGAATTTGCACGTACTTCATGAAATTTGAAATACCACTTTTAAAATAATGAGGGGATGGGGTATGTTAATTCAACTTAGCTCAGGGTTAAAGTGGATTTTAAGTTGAAGTATGTAGTTGGTAGATTGAGTTTGAAGTGAAAATTCAGTAGTAATAGAACTTATAGGTAGAATTGAAATTGAGAGATTTTTATTTATGTCGATTAAAATCATGTTGATTAGCAACATGTTAAATGAAAATCTTAAAAGTCAAGAACAAAACGCAGAAGTTCCTCATTTTACAGAAAGTCTGTCGTTGTCGTGATTATATTCGAAGATACCTGCTATCATTATAATAAATTTGTACTCTATAAATCCATGAGTTTTCTCGAATTATTGCGTATTACAATTCTGAAGATTAAAATCCAATAAAAATTCATTGGAATATGCAGTCTCACGATGATATTGAACAATGCAGTTATGTTGAAAACAGAAAGTTAGTGATGCATTACCTCAGATCGATTGAACTTTGGAAAAATTGACTAAGTTCACATTTCACGAAAATAATGCTCTTAGATTTTAGTTTTGATGCTTAAAGATTTCATTATTTTTTTTTCTACCATTGCTGTTGTACTGAGAAGACTTTTGATTTCATTAAATATTTTCAGGAGAGTTACTAAGGTTTAATTGAAAAAGGAAATCTCAACTTTTATCTATGTTTTCATGAACAATTGATACATTTATTAAAAACAAGATTGTATGAGATCATCTTTTTGTTGATAATTTCTTCGCTTTGTTTTCTTCACCAAAATTATTCAATTAATGGAACGCTGTCTAGATTTTAGTAACTATCAACAAGAATATTGACAAAGTTTATTCAATTATTTTTTGAATATTTCATCAATTCAATATCTTCATAGTTTTAGACATTTGTTTGTTTTGCTTAATCGTTCACGTAATATTTCTTTTATGGATATTATGATAACAATATTTTAAAATTTACCAAATGAAATTCTTCTTCTAATATTTTCTAATTTATCTTCGGTAGAATTATTATTATCATCATTATGGTCTTTAAATAAACGATTAAATATTTTAATATGTTCTATTCTTTCAAGAACCGATAATCAATCTAATAGTGGTCTTGTTATCACAGAACCGGGTCTATCTTATAGGAAATGCGATTCAATATTATTTCCATTAATTTCTAATCCATTATTGCCACTTTCTTCTATTCGGCGTATTCATTTTGATGGAACAAATTCAAATGCTTGTGATTTAAGTTATGAATGGCTTTATGATAATGAAAAAAAAACAATTCATTTTCCAAATCTTAAATAACTTTATCTTGCTCGATGTTTATTGGTGGAACCTTTGGCTACATATTTACCTAAATTAATTAAATATCAATTTGATAAAGATTTTACCGAATTAATTGAAGATTCAATTAAATTGTGGGCAGCGAATTATCCAAAAAGTAATTAAAATAATTTAAAAATACAGTATAATAAGATTTCTATTATTATTTTCATTTTTATTAGAAAAATTATTGGTTATGTTTCAAGAATTCATACGTCAACTTTTTTCTGGTAAATGTCGATTAATTTCACTTCGAATTGGTCTTGTTTATGGTGATTTTGGCCTTTATCAATATTTCAAACTTAATCATTATCTCTCTTGTTCAATTACGGAGCAATATCGAGCTTCTCGTCATACTCTTCGTCGTTTACATATTCATCTTAATTATACATATTTTTTGGAATATCTTATTGAACATCTTCCTGTACCTGAAAACCTAAATGTTATTTTTTGTGATTCATTAGACGTTAGGCCAAGATCTATGTTAGACATTGAAAATTTGATAAAAACAAGTGGACATTGGTTTAATAAAGTACAAGGGTGTGGGTGTACATGGGAGCGCTTCTTAATCACACTGAGTCACAAACAATCGAATCCACACCCACACCCTTCAATTTTTTTGTATACACAAGTATAAAAATAATGAACAAGGACTTGATTGTCATATCAAGGAATGCATATTTAGTTGTATTTTGTTTAATACCTTTATACGATTCAATTAATGATATGTTGTTGTTCATACATACGTATTAATCGATGCGGCACTATTTGTTGTGAAACATAAGTGCAACACATCTTTGAAGAAAATCAAAAGGTTCTCCAGTTAGCATGGAGCGGTCACGCCGCTCAGTAAAAGGGCTTTAGGGCGGTGGCTACGTCCATCCAATTTTTTGGGTGTGTTGCACGTTTTTGAAACTGACTTTCTATTCCAGCATTACTTGCCGGAATAGAATGAATTTGTTGAACCACTTTCGATAGATGAAGTAATTCATCAGCATTTTATTTCCAAAATGAAAGAAAATAGGTTTTCATTTCAATATTCCTTGATATTCCAACGAATTGTTCACCCATTATAAACCTTATGAATGAAGAAGTTAGTGAACAAAATCTTGAAATTGTGCCATCATCTCATATTTCAAGTTGATTACTCTAGAAATTAATATTATGTGCCACCAGGCCACCAACTTTGGCCTGGTAGCTCTGGTATGAATCCTTTTTCTTTATCGGCTCGAATATATATTCCTCTAATGATTTTTCACGTAATGAATACTGTTTATCAACCATAAATTGACGAACACAAATTATACAAACTAAATCAGCTTGTTCTACACACGAATATGCCTAAAGAGCTCCATATTTCAAAAGAAAACACTTTGTCAATCATACAAGTTTTTGCGTATAATAAACAAGTAAAGCTAATATTTGTCCATCTTCTATTAATGAATTCAGCTTGACCTTTACTTGTTATATCTTCTTTGTATACACTGCTGGCATTATTACAAGAATGCATTAACTTGCTGAATCCTACATTAAAATTTCTTATCGAGTTTTAAATCAAGAAATTTCCATCTTGGAAATGATGATTCTAAACTTTAGATAAATTATAAGAGACAACAATTTTCTGCGCGATTTCAAAGAAAAATGATCAGATAACATCAGCCACTATTTTTAAATGAATTATACTGATTCTAATAATTGTCAGAAGTATTCGACATTTATTGTTTCTATTCTAATGATTTTGCTTTACATAAGCAAGTGTTCGAACAAGTCATTATAAAATCAATACAAAAAGAATGAACTAGTTGTTCATTAGAAGAAAAACATTCTTTTTTTTGTCATATATTTAATTGTTTTAAAACAAGTTATGTGTTAAAAATAAAAATTGAATTTCCTTTGTGTATTAGACCATTATAGAACGATTATTTATTCAATAAGTCTAGCAAATAAAATATGAGTAGTAATCAAGGGAGAAACAACAGACTGAGGGGTGGACAATATCCCCTAAAAGCGTGAAATGGTTCAATAATCAGCAGAAATACTTTACCCCTAACAAAGTCAAGAAGAAATCGATCAATAATCTCGAGGAAACAATTTATTTTTTTTCACTATAAGGGGATATCTCAAGGAAAAATGGATATTTTACAGTAGAGATGGTTTAGTTTCAAGCAGAAATATATGAGCGATATCTCCCAATTCCTGCAGAAGTCTTTGATAATTAAGGAGATATCGATAGGTATCTACAGGGCTGCTAGTACTTTCTCTCTCTCCCCTTATAACCTATAGGTAACTATCTTGGGAGATATTGTTTGTTTTTCAAACGAATGAATTTGCTTGAAATTGAAATTCCGCATTGTATGCGAAATGTATTCTGAGTGGTAGAAGCGGTTGATCTTTATAGGGAAAGTGTTCAACGATTTCTATTCCCGTGAGGTTACATTGCTTTTTACTTAGTAGAAACGGTAAGATTCTATACTTTTTTCACCGTTTCTTTTTGGTTGAAGCATTATATTTACGTTGTGATGAATCATCATCAGTAGAGTTGGTTCATCTGCATAGAGAAATTGTTTAGCGATTTTCATTCTCATAAGGTAACGTTTATCTTCATTAAGTAGAAATGGTATCATTCTCTGTTTTTTTTATGAATTCTCTTTTTTTTCTAAATTTTTTTCAAGATAAAATGGATCATGAGCAGTAGAATTGGTTGATGTTCAGTGAGAAACTATTGAATGATTTTTATTCAGATAAGGTGAAGGTCATGTTCAATGGGGGACAATCGGGATTCTGGTCCGTTGTATTGTGGAGTGTTTGATGCTATTATATTGTTATTGTTTTTGTGTGTGTGTTTGGTTCTGTCTGCGTCGGTTTCGTTTTGTAATTGGTTTTTCTTTTTGTGCCTGTCGTTCCATTTTGGCTAATAGCTTCGTCGCATGGTGCATGTTAGCGACTTGAAACTTCTTTTTACGGGGTTGTTGTTTAGCGGCTTGGGTTGACTGTGGCACACTGATTGTCGGTTGCTTATGTTAAAACGAAGAACCGCATTAAGTTGCTATGAATAGTTTCATCTTACCTCAAAGGAATAGTTTTGTGTTGCTGTCGTATGAGTATTTTTTACATTGGCTAATCGCTAAAGAGAAAATGGTGAAAAATATTGATGTCTTTGGTCAACCTACTTCGAGCTGAAGAACTTGTTGAGTATCTGCTGCGTGTGACAAACTTATATTATCAACCATTGGAATCGATGTAGCCTGAAATCTATGCTGTTTAATTTAAAATTGTCTCATTTCACTCACTATGTTGAATATATGGGTAGGTCGCACTTTAATTCGTTCCAGATTTTTATAATGAAACAACAACAGCAAGTAGATTGCCATCCTGCGCCAACCGAGGTTGCTCAGTATGTTCGCATAGCCTTTGATCCAAGAAAACAACTGCTCAGCGGCTTGTGTATTGGTACCATCTAGCACTGGTCGAATAAATAGAAACATTTTTCCTGAGAAGTTTAAAGTTTTACTTTTATTTTTATTTGGATTCATGTTAAGCCTACACCATCGTCCCACATGACCTCAAAAATGCGTTCGGTCGACACTAAACTTTGTTTCATGCAACATTGTTGATGCTGGCGTGTGTTTTAAATCTTGATCATAATGATTCCGAATGAATTCGACTAAATGACAGCCGTCGTCGTACACTCCGCATTTAGGAAAGTTGTAATCAGATGCTAAAATGAAATCAAAAGAATTTAGCTGTAAAGAGCAAGTTCTTGTACTATTTTCGTAACTAATTTGTTTTTTTCATATGAACCATATATGTCCATTTCTCAGAGTAAAGTTTAGAATAGTTTAGTTGAGAACGGCAAAATTTTTATTTCTTCTTTTGTCTTTTTATCTATAATACTATATGAATCTTGAGTATGGCCTCTCATTATAAATAAAACGTTATGATGGACATATTTTTCTAGATGCTCACTTCGAATTGTAGAACAGAGTAGACTTATGATTTCACGCAATGTTTCTGATCTGAAAATTTCTGAGAATGTGACGACAATTTTGCAATTGGTTACACCTGCAAATATACCAAACAATCTGCTGCATTTTTCAATATATTGTTCAGATTGCTCCTTCACTGTTCTGCAGTGCGTGGCACCAAATCCACGTTGTAGAAATCTTCGCATCATTTTTCTTTTGATCGTCTTTCGCTTCTTCTGTAAGACTGTCGTAGCATTCACTTCAGCTAAATTTTGGTGAATTTCACAGAAATGTGATCCTATGTTTGGTGTTCGGCAACAGCCAACGGTTAATGAAGCAAATTCTTGTGTTGCAACCTAAGCATTCTTTGCTCGACAAACTCGCCGACGGCACTTTTGATGACCATCAATTATGATACATTGGCTACAATTCGATTCACACGGTTTTATGATAGTTTTGTGGTTGCTCCACAGGTAAACGAAAGATGAAAGAAGACGCTCGTACTGATTCCAGATCCATAAATCGAATTCCTCGGCTGAACTGGGTATGGACACTGTTGATGTACCAATAGACAAATCAAATTCAACTATCTTGTATTTAATAAATGCCATCGCAAGTCTTTTTCTCCAGTCGATCTTCGTTTCAATCAAACTAGCGTTGAATGCACCCAGATTAAGTCCCTCAACAAACTTCTGCCATGAACTGGCACTGCTGATCAATTGACAAGTGTAATTTTCTATTAAAGCTCGTTCGAATGCATATTTACCACCCAAATAAATTGTATCATATTTTTGCAAACTTTCCGACGTAAATGTGATCATGTTTCTTTGTCGAAAAAAATTTGGGTAGACATAAGCTATCGGATGCATATAAAAGCATTTATTAGTATGTTTGCAGGATACGAAAAATACTTTGCCTATAGTTATAATTACTGTTATTTTAATGGATTTTCACAAGATATGTTCTGTTTACCTTTATATATTGCACCTTTTAGAGTATGCAATTGAACAGATATGACGTCTGTCATGTCAATATTGAGCATAGAAGAACAAACAGGACACGTAGATTGATATGGGTTTAAATGAAATGCTTGATCTAATTTAGTGAGAACCATGTCAACGGTTATAAAAGGAAAAAGCTGGATAGAATCAGAAGAACTGAAATATTTAATCACATATTGAATATCTGATTCTTTGTATTCGAAAGCAAATGTGTGTTGAAGAACAGCAGTCATATTTTGAATTCTGTTGGGATCGTATATAGACCAGCGCTTGTTTAATTCAATGAGAAAGTGAAGTTCATTAGGCTGAAATATACTATATAGTTCCATCAATAATTGAATATCGCGCGTCTGTGTTCGGCCAACATAATGAGACATATTGAACATCTAAATATAAATAAAAAGTTTTCTGCATATAACTTCTTCTCTGATGTTTATTAAAGGCTAAAATAAAAATTCTTCCAAATAAAATCTTTAAAATGTGTCTTTTAAAGTATTCCAAAAATCATTCATTTCAGCATCAGTAGCCACATATTCGACGAAATCAGGTTGGTATGAAATCCCTATAGGCCAGATACACGTTGTATTGTTAAGATGCGCTGCAGCTGGTAACTGAACTGGAAGTGAGTTGCTTCTTGTTTTTATATCAGAATTACTTTTTGTTGTGGAAGATTCTTCTGGCACAATAATATTAGAGAGTGATATCGGTTTTGGATCAATATCATTTGAAACTCCATCTTGCAATACTGAAAGCTCCTTTTCACAGCTTGGTGTTTGAATCTGCATTTTGAATTCAAAAATGTTGTTTTTAAAACCAGGTAAAACTAATAATTGATCTGAATCCGTATCAATGCTATGATTTGAACAAATAGATGATTGATCTCGAACATTCGAACTTGAGCTAGATGAGAGAGACATCGATTCCAAATTTAAAACATCGTTTAAAAACAACTGGTTCGATGCCAATTTCTTAGCCAATGGAGATTCTGATTCCGACTCATAGTCACGTATGCGTTTTTTAATCTATTGCGAAGAAATAAAATAAAAATAATTTCGTCAGCGAGTTAAACAAAATACTGCATGATTTCCAATATCGTCTTCCTCAGATGAAACACTTGGTAGTGATAAACCCATAGCACTGACCGTAGGACTTGCGGTATTGATCAACATGTCATCTATATTGTTTAGGCTCTTTCTGTCAGAAAGACTGCCTGAAATAAACAAAAAGTATTTACTTTCAGCTGATCTGAATTTTGTAGCCTGACTGCAATGACTTTGAAATCGACCACGTATGTTACTTTCCGCTTCACTCAGCCAACGCTTCATTTCTTCACTCTCGCTTTCTTCCAAGAAATTATCGTTCTGCAAAAACTTATTGAGTAGAACTTCATACTTCATCTTATGTGGAGAGTCAGACATGGTTTGTATATTTTTTTCAAAAAATGAAATTTTATTTATCTGTAACGAAAATTTATATAGATTTAGCCGTTTCCTACTTGAACTTAGGTAATGAAGTACAAATTTTCTAAATCAAAAATAATTAAGAGATCGTCGTTCGAATAAAATCTATAATAAATATACATATAAAAAGATCATTTAGAAAAAAAGTGAAGTAATACGAAGAAAATTGCATTACAAACTTTACGATCAACCATCGAGCATCATAGTTAGTAGGCCATGAATCGACATATGATGTTGAACATGAACAAGTATGATAAGTAATAAACTAAATCTATATAACTGGAAAAAAACGTTTTTAGAAAAATCAACGATCCAACATCACAGTTAATAGAATATAACTCGGCATATGATGTTAAACATGAATAAGTGCAATAACTAATAAACTAAATCTATATGAATGAAAAATATGTGTTTAAAATAAATCATTGAGCATTTTTACGTTAGAAAAATAATTCCTTGCCTAATGAGAATAATGACTAGTAATGTTATAATGGAATACATTGAAATTATTGCAATGTTAAGTTTTCATACGTTTTCTTTGTTTACTACGTAATCGTTTTGCTATTGTTTCAGAGAAATTATCATCTAAAGATTAATATTAATCAAGTGGGTAATTACAAGAAACACATTTACTTTGCAAGATTGTTGTGTGAAATGTTTCTTGGTCATGTTGCTCTTTTCGCTTCATTACTGGATTGTTGTTGGCCTTAATTAAGAAAGTGTTCATTTTATTACATAAAGGTTGTTTCAATATCTGTTTCAAAATGATTTTAGTTTAATTGATCACTCACCGCTACAGTTTCATCATAAATTATTTTTGGTTGTTGCTCAATTGTTTCTGGTTGTTGCTCGATTGTTTCTTCGCTAAGAACGACTAATTCAGAAGCACTGTAGTTACTTTGATCATCAGCTAAGTAAAATAATTTTATGTTATTTTAATTGAATTCTTAAAAAACAGCTCAAGAATACTTTCAGAAAAATTACCAATAAGATTGAAGATATTCAATTCATGATGTTGAATACTATTTTCATGTTCTAATTGACTGATCAAGCTATCATCTTCATTACTTAGAAAATTGATTTCACTATCAATGGACACATTTTCTTGTGTTGATGTAGAACAGGTACGACCTAAAGTAATGAAAATAAGGAATGTTTTTATGTATGATGACAAAAAAAGCGTTGATCTTACTAAGGTCGTTATGATTAGTTACATCAACAGCTCGTTGGGTAATAGACGAAAAATCGATTTTTAAAGACTGATAACGTTCCAGTTGAAGTATTTCAATCACATCTGGATCAATTAAACCAGCACTATCCAAGGAATTACTACTACACGAAGTCAAATAACTATTTAATGTGAGTCTTTCATCGTGAAAGCTTGCTAAACGAGCACTGAATGCTTCTTTTGATTCATTATCGGATAAAAGTATCATCTTGGCATATACAGTGGCTTTAATTTTGCGGCAAACAAGGCCACCAGGTATTGCAATAAGATATCCATCGCTGACGAGTGATTTTAAGAAGCTTGTTTCTAGGATGGAACTAGTCTTTTTTAAAGAGCTATTCGCATACAGACTACTTTTGATAAAAATTAATGAAGGATGAAGCAATATGGAAGCTTTATAGCTGTTAATCTTTTTCAACATATTTTTTTGTTTTCTTGTCAGTGCGCAATCAATATTGTTTTGATTTCTGACAAAAACTGCATTGCTATCAATTGATTTAACAACTTGAGTTTTTTCCTCAGGTACTTGAACGCGCATAGTCGATTTCATTTGCCGACCACTTTGTATGAACCAATTATTTTTATCTTCTTCCTGAATCTTCATCAGAGCCATATATTGCGCCAAATTTTGAAATGTTACATCATGGGCTCGCTTGCAAACATCATTATCGATTATCAACCGTCGTTCTTTCCGTATAATTTGGCCATATTTTCGTTCAGCAACTTTACTAGCACGTTGAAAGAAAGCTTAATCAGCTTGACCTGTACCAAACGTAATGTATTCTTGAATATATTCAGTTCCGATGTCAAAGGCTGCTTCAAGTAAGGCACAAAGTCCAGCAAATCGATATGTAAGCAAGGCGGTTTTGTTCAAGCGAGCTGAAATATTATCCTTGACGCCTTCTTGAGATCCTAGGAAAAAGAAAAATCTTTTTTTTTAATTTAATAAAATACTTAGTATTTATGGTTTCATCATCATCTGTCTACTTCGTATCGTGTTAGATAAATAGGATTGTTAAAATCTGAAGATGTCATAATTACCAGCTAATCGGAAGTTGGATGATTGTTCAGCTAAAATACCCTTTCCTTCTTCTTCTAGATCCAAATACAAATTGCTGAAGAAACCACATAAGATGCCAAATTGTTCCAGAGGAGGATAACTTGAAAAATCAATAGACGCTATGCAATTATGATTGGGAATAGGCTCACCATCCATTGGCCATAAAATAAATCGGTCAAAAAATGCATCAGCTGCCATGTCTGCTGCTTGTCTAGCTAATTCAGCCGCACTTATATCCCCAGTTGAAGCTCCCTAACAAAAAGATTGAAATAAGTTTTTTTTTCTAAATTTTCCTAACTACATACAAAAATATTGAGCTTCGAATCAGTTATATTAATGTTCTCCTTTTTTAAAACTCGTACAAAGTTCCCAGGCTTTTCGTGCAACGTCATTAGAGTTGAACGAAAAGAATCGATTCTAGTTGATGTTAAGTCGGTTGGAGAAGGCAGCAGTAGTCCCAACGATTTTAACGTTACATCTGCTTCATGCAAATTCATAGTACGTGTACAGCCCTTGAGATTGTTTAGAACACCTGCTGCAGTGCCATCATTAAATACAACTTTATCGTGTGTTCGCTTCAAGTTATGTTGACCTATAAAATTGTTTGTTGTTGTTGTCGCACAGGAGTTACGTCCATCATCAACCATGAGCTCATTTGTTATTTGATTTGATGGCTCGTCGAACAGATTTTCTGGAAAGTATGGAACTGTAGCCTCAGCTACAGTCTCTGCAAGATCCAAAATCGTCGATTTACTATAGCCGGAAAAGTAGTGAATATGAAATTTCGCTATGAAAATTTAAACGTCATTGCTAATTTCTAATAATCAAAGTAACAAGAAGTCTAGCAATCTAGAAATAAATTATATGCGAATACTGCTTGAAAATTACGATATTCTAACAATTAGTGCTTTTTCCTAAAATCATTAGTCCCAAGCTTTAATCAAATCTCAATGACAAAAACACAAATTATTTCTCAGATTTGAAAGCACTTGAAATTGATTTTTAATCTTTTGATCTTCTAAATAATAAATTTAAATGGAGCAGTCCTAAGGTGCGCGTAATTCAAAATTACAGCACTTATTATTCTTTACTTAAATATATATCAATAGATTCGGTGTTTCAAGCTGATCACGAATATCTACTTAATTTTTTTATTCGAGAAAATCTGCATGGAGAAAACGGCAAAAACCTGAGGGGGTGTAAAAATCAGCAAAAAAAATGCTTTTTGGGAAACAAAGTTTATTTTTTTCCTGTTCTACTTTCACTTCTCACCGATTTGATTTTCTAATTCCTCGTAGAAAAATGAGTCTAGATATGTTATTTAGCGCTTTATCAGATGTTGCATATTCAATTTGAAAAGACGAGCTTTCAATATGACTCTGATTTTTACTCGTTCATTTTGTAAATCTATCTAGTTTTTTTCTTTGAGAGATAGAGCTTTTATTCATACACCATTCGAAGCGCCATTCGACGAGCTACAAAAATATGGCTCGCTTTTTTTAATATCATTTTCCTATGTTGAGAAAATGTGTCTACAATGGTAGCATGAGAAAAATCGATCTAGTGATTTTTGAATAAAAAACAATTTTCTCATTCAAAACTCGTAGAAATACGGTTGAATAGGTAAAAAACGATTTAGAATTCAATGAAAATGGTTTCAATGCTTTTGGAGTGTAGTGAGTCGACTTTTGAAACTTCATTGAGCTATACTCCGTTAGAATTGAGATTTAGGTCCTCTTTTACACTTTTTATCTTCTTTTATTGGTATGCCAATACAAAAAATAGCTAAACACGAATAAGAACCTAAAAAATAGAATAGATAAATATTATAGTAATAGAAGAAATTAAGCATACACGAAGTTATATATATTAATTGTCAAGATTAGTGTTT
>CAJNYU010000041.1:79745-112235 GCA_905331475.1 Rotaria socialis
CCCCCCACCAGGGCCGCCCCCCCCCCCCCCCCCCCGGCATCCTCCTTCTTTTCTAGTATGAAATTTAAATAGTTTCTACTACTTGTGTGCGTTTTTTTTTATTACACTTTGACCTTCCTAGGTCCTATAGGGGCACTATTAATAGCAATTTTCTTTCGTTTACAGACTTTAGAAAGGAAAAGCGATGAGGGTAATACAATGAGACAGTAAAACTAAAAAGAAAACAAGAAAAGAAAAAAAAAGAGAAAAAAAGATGAAGCCATCAAAGAGAAAAGAAAAAGAAAAAGAAAAATAAGTACCAAGCAAATACATGACCAATGTGGTTAAGCACAAAATACAAAATTTAAATAGTTTCTGTATTTATTTAGCACAATCATCAAATGTATTTCGCTACCAACTATCTGGTTTACACGATTTACTACCCGAGGATTTGCTATCCATTGATTGCTTTTCAGTTCTAATTGGTTTATTTCTAGAAAAAGTATAAGTTTTACTCATCAGGATTTACTGTCCGTTGATTGTATCGACGGGAGAGAGAAAAATGAATGAATACTGACTGCGATAACTAATACATTATCAGGAAAAAACAGAATTTCAATAAATATATAAAAAAACAAGAAAAAACAACCAATGTGTAAATAAGCAAAAACGAAGAAGAATAAATGTTTAATGTGTTAATAACCTTTAAAACTATCTAAGCCCAGCAGCGTTCAAGGATGATAGAATATCATGACCACCTTCATCATAACGTTACCATAATTTTATTAAATATTCATTTGTTACGACTTTATTTTTATGAAGTTTTCGAGCTGAAGCACCCATATCTTCTAGCAATCGATCAAAGTGTTAATGCTTGTTCATTTCTTCTCTTCGAAACAATTAAAGGGCAGTAAATCCTCACCCAAGAGCACCACTAATTGAAATAAATTTTTTCATCTAATCAACGGATAGCAAATCCTCGGGCAGTAATTCCTCGGGTGATAAATCGTGCACACGCAACTATCTATCGTCATAAAAGAACAACGTTAATTGATGTAATTCTTGATTATTTCTGGTTCATTTCTACAATGGAAAATTTTCTCAACTCTATACGACCCTCTTATTATGCTTAAAGCGCACTCCTAATTTAGATTGAACTTTGATTCCAGAATAATAAACAATCTAAAACATTAATGTGACTGTGAGTATGGAAATAAGTTGAATGCAGTTGAGAAATTTTTCCATTGTAGAAATGCGTAGCTTCCAAATTGTGACCGAAAATTAAGCCAACTAAGAAAAAAACGGTCGCAATTTGAAATGAAAAATTTTACGTTGATCTCATTTTTTATTCGATTCCAAATTACGACCACTTTTCAATTATCAATCAATCAATACTTTTAATTGAAAAAAAGACTACAGAAAATTATTCCTCATCACTACTATCTTTTATAATGTGAATGCAGCGATGAGAAGTAGCACGCAAAACTGTCTGAACATTTTCTGGCAATACCGGTTCATGATTATGAGTTTCATCCTTTGATTTTATAATTACATTATTTTTCAATGCTATAGAACGAGAGCACCATTTATTAGTGTAGGCATAAAGTGATGAATTGTTCCTATTTTCTCGCTTTAAATGAAATAAATAGTTATTGTATAGAATAGCCTTTTCACCTTTTTCGGTAGTTGACCAAGTAAAGTTCGTATTCATTGTATGGTATTCACTAGCAATCTTTTTTACACATTTATATATCAACATTGTCATTACAGCACAACTCTTCATCATATATATTGATAACTAATCAAGTAAAAATGGTCGCAATTTGGAATGGAATAAAAAATGAGATCAACGTAAAATTCTTCATTCCAAATTGCGACCACTTTTTTCTTAGTTGACTTAATTTTCGGTCGCAATTCGACCATAGCTGTATAAACGAACTAGAAACAATCATGTAATTACATCAACCAATGTTGCTCTATTATTATGATAGGTAGCTGGCAGCGAAATATATTTGATGATTGAGTTAAGTAAACATAGAGCAACTAGATTTCATAGAAAAAAAGAAATTACTGAATAGGCAAATAAGTTGACATAAATACAACAATATACTAGAACGGGATGGGATGGGAAAAGAGTTGAAGAATTTTGTCTAGTAGTGTAAAATATAGTATATTTATACCAGGTTTTCCATTTCACTATGGTCATTTGTGTCGAGCTTTATGTTGTCGATTACACGATTATTTTAATTCAAATCCACTATTGAAACCTTATCGTCTCAATCATCCTTTGATTGGACATACAAAATTAAAATGGAAAGAAGAAATCAATCGTAGTAATAATTCATATGATAGTCTAAATTGGAATATCAAAGAGAAAAGCATTGAGCTGATTGAACCATCATCGGGAAAACGCAAGTAAGAAGACGATTATTTGAGTAAATATTGTTTTTACGTTTTTATTTATTAGACCAAACCAACAACCATCGCGTTTATGTAAATCTCATATATTTCAATTATATAAGAATATCTATTCAACGGATAATAAAAGCTATGATCAAATGAAAAAGGCATCGATTACATATCAACAATGTAAATATCAAATGTTTCAGGGCTTTGAACTTTATTATTCTACAGGATGGATCTCAAAAGATCCATGTTTGTCGATGTTTTTGTAAATAAATTTACTAAAAAGATTTTTTTCTGTATTTGCTCTATTATGATGTATAATATATTGAATAGAATTTAGTTTCAGATGATGTCTAACACGAAAAATATAGCTACATTTGGCGGAGGATGTTTTTGGTGCCTTGAAGCTGTTTTTCAACGTTTGAAAGGTAGAAAAAAAAGTTTTATAAGCACGAAACAAATTATTTGATTGTTATATAGGAGTAGAAAAAATTGTTTCTGGTTATGCCGGCGGCCATAAGCAAGAGCCATCGTATCAAGAAGTGTGTACTGGATCTACTAATCACGCTGAAGTTATTCAGATCTCATTTGATCCACAAACCATTGCTTATAAACAATTGTTAAATGTGTTTTTTCATATTCATGATCCAACAACAAAAGATAGGTAAAAATAGATCTATTTTATTTTTAAATCAATTACATTTTTTTGAAAATTTTTAAGACAAGGCACTGATGTAGGTACTCAATATCGTTCTGTCATATTTTATCATGATTCAGTACAACAAAAAGAAGCTGAAATGTTCAAAGCACACTTAGCCGATGAAAACGTTTATGAAGATCCTATTGTAACAGAAATTTTGCCAATGGAAAATCATCCATTTTATTCAGCTGAAGAATATCATCAAAATTATTTTCAAAGAAATCCAAGTCAAGGTTACTGTTCAACTGTTGTTAAAAGTAAAGTAGATAAATTCATGGTGAAATTTTCCGATTTACTCAAGAATCAAATTTGAAATGGATTAGTACAAGCATATTCGGTCTATGTTGTTTTGTGAATGTTTATTAGATAATTTCGCTGTAGAATAAATTTACTAATCTTTAATTAATCAGACTTTTAACTGCATGTTGATTTAAATAAAAGATTGGAATCGTAAACTAATAAAAGAGTGTGTACTAATGATAAATCACTTTTGTAATCAGCTATTAGTCATGGATTAATTTTTATGATACCAACAGAAAACTTAACTTGATTCACTACAATGATTTTCATACAATGAATTTAAACAATGAACAAATGGTATTGTGAACGAGATTTGCGTAGTTCATTGTTTAAGTGTCAGCGTGAAGAACTTAATTTTTTGTAAAATTGAAACATGTAACTCAAAAGTCAATATTCAAAGAATCTCATTAAAATTCATTTGATGTTTTATATAGTGTCGCTAGAGCATTATCCAATAAATAAAATTTAAGATTCTTCATCACACGACTAAACATAGTCATGTTAATGGGAAACAAAATAAACGATATTGAAATAATTTCATGAGAAATTAGACCAACATTTCATATTTATTAGACTACACAACTTTTCATTAGATATTTCATTTTCTGCCAAACTTTGTGAGAATAATGATCACGTAGCTATTTCCCTAAAAGTATGCCGTTTTGAATATAAAATACATGGAATCCTTTTCTTTTTGGGTGTGTTAATCTGGTTTATATATTCATGATGAAATTCTGAAAGAAACTTGATTGTAGGCAAATGTTTTCTTTTTATTCGACAGAACATATTACGAAGTAGTATATGATAAATATCAATTAAATCTTTTTAATTAAACGTTGCTACTATCAAATAGAAGAATTATCTAAACGTTAGAATACTGTTTCTATTATATTGTTTCAGGGTATCACTGTATTTGTCACTCGTGTTCTCAACGAATAGACTAAGAAAAAAACAGTCACCACCAGAGCATCAACCAGGCCACTAGGCCTGCCTGCCTGTGACAGGCACAGGCCATGATCTTGAGGCCTGGCCTGTCACAGGCAGGCCAGGCCGAACCCTCGTCCAGGCAGGCAGGCAGCTTAAAAACACCAGGCCGCCTGGCCTGTCTCTATTCTTTATATATATAATTTTATTTTCGATATAAACATTTTTTTAATTGAAGTTGGCGCTAATAATCAGATGAAGTATAGAATAATGTATTGTGTTCATTGTGATTGATCCAAATGATGACTAATGTTCAGTTCAAATTGCGTAGTTCGTTTCCTTTCTCCATTCGCTCTTTGTGTTTTCATTTATCTGTCTTTTTTAATATTACTGATTATTGTTAAAACCTTTCTTATTGATTATTATATAGGTCTTTTTTATCGATTCTTAAAATCTTTACTATCGATTATCATCAAGTTTCTTATTGATTAATAGAACCCTAATTCACTCTCCCCCGACGACTCCCCGGGGATTTCTCCGGGGAAAATTAATGAAATTTTTTAAAATAAAAAAAAAACTTTTCAATTTTTTTAAATTTTAAAAAATTAAGAAGAATTTATTAGTAATTAGAAATTTCATCCATTTTGACCAGATAACTCCCCGGAGAGTCCCCGCAAAAGAACGAAATCCCTAGGGACCCCCTATTGTGAGTCCCCGGGGATTTGTCAGGGGACTCCCTGTCGTTTCTTTTAGGGAGAGTTGACTAGAGAATTCGTTCATTGATTGTGGTCAAAAATTCGTTGTTTATTATTATTATTTAGATCTTTCCTATTGATTATTGCTAAAAATTGTATTATCGATTATCATCAAGATCTTTCTTATCGATTGTTAAAACCTTTACTTTTTTCTTAATGTTATGCGATGCTGCCTCTGATGTATTCTTTTTTGTATGAAAACTTCGATAAGTAAATGCTTAATCTAGTCATATTAAATTAATTAAACTGGTTTTCTTCATTCTCAACATTAATTACATGTTTCTATTCTATCCTCGTAATGATATTAGCATTAAAAATAATTGACAGGCTTTGCCAGGCAGGCCAGGCAGGCCGTACAGAATGACAGGCAGGCAGGCCAGGCCGACCAAATTAGTTGACAGGCACAGGCAGGCTTGAAATGCAGAGGCCTGTCACGGACCGGCCAGGCCTACAAAAACACGGCCTGGTTGATGCTCTGGTCACCACCTTCAATATTAGTGTTTTACAAATTAAAACATCTAAATCTCTAGACTAAGAGTTCATCACGAATGACATGATAGATACTTGAAAATTTTTATATAGCTTCTTCATAACAGTTTCAATGTATTAGGAAAATTTCATGAAATTGAATTCTCATTGATACAAGAGTCAATTTTTGTGGCAGATGATATGCCCACAAGATTCGTTTTTAAAGTGATTTGGTGATACTTGCTCGTTTAAAACTTATACTCATAGTTATAACTTGAAATTTTTCATACTGTAGAAGAAACTATTTTGATGAGTTATTCCTTAAGCATTAAGATTATAGATGGATTGAAGTGAAAACAAAATATTTACATATTTTTAATATAACCTATGTATCACTGTCGAAGTTGCTAATAGCACTAAACCAAAACATCTTTCCATCGGAAATAACAAGTAAACACATTCGACGTATTATCAACGAAGAGTGACAAATACAGTAATGGGTTTATTAGCGTCCTACAATAGCGTCCTAATGATGATTATGAAAAAATATAGGATTGATTTACGATTATCGCTATCATATGGGACGTAAGAAAAGTCGAATTCGACTGTGGAAAAGTTAAATATAGAATACTCTTTACTTACTTTATCATAGATCATATTGACGCAATTGATTCAATAGCAAAAGAAAACGGGCTTAAACGTAATCTCGGTGTTTATTTATTTTTATCTGCCATTTTAATCATTGAAAAGAATTACTACATAGATCATTATTTTTCAAATTAGAAGACAATCGACATTATTACTTGATCATTGACATGCATTAGAATACATTTTAGTTTGTCGTATTAATGAATTTGCCTTTTGATTGGATCGTCTATTTTAAAGGATCAATGCCTTTAGAAAGTTCCAAATAACTTTATATGTCAATAAATATAAATCTGAGCAGATAGAGTAGCCCTATTTTTATATAAACGTAAAAAAACTTTTGAAATAAACATCGATTTAAATCATAATAATTTTATTCGCATATCAATTAAGTAGATTTAAACACTATGTCATTTTGTTTAGAAAATATTAATCAACGGTGAAAATCAATATTATTTGTACGCGATTTGGTGTCAGAAAAGAACGCACATCAGCAACATATTTCTTTGATTGATTATTGTTGACGTTAAGTACAAATGCTTGTAATGATTTCGACGATATATGTATCGATCATGAACAATTTCTATAAATGTGAATAAAATAAGGAAAAATCTAAAACATGTACATGCTAGTACAATATATAAATGATATATTATCCATATTTGACATTCAAATGATTGCTTCAAGTAGTTTTGATTGATCGATAGTATACAAAAAGATAAGTAAATAATCATCATATTTTGTGAATTATTTATTTTAGTTAACCTCCAACTAGTACAATATATATATCATATCATCTTTTAAATCGAGCAAGAAGTATCGGCAAGAAAAGAAATTCAGTCGTAAATAACGTTATGGAATTTTTATTATTACAATGTTGATCAATAAAGACAGAATTTCAATTATTGAAAACCAGAGCTAAATGTTATGATGTAACAGAAAAAATAATTTCCGTTATGATAATAACAAGAATAACATAATACAGTAACACAGTTGGTATACTGTCTGTTCAAATATGGTTTGATTCAGACACTGTTATAGTCTATGCATCTAGATATCCACCTACGCTCTCATTGGTGCTTACACTTGTTGAAAAGATAGGGAGAATCCTTGATTGCATCCGGTTAACGTCGGCAGGCGGAAAAGAAACAGATCGAATTTCAATACGACAATCATTATGTATTTCATTGAAGAAAATCAATATTTCACCATTAAATAGAATCAATCTATACAGCAAAACATACCACGCTAAAAGTTCTATGTAGAATTTTTAGATAAAAGATCATGTATACACGTCATATTTTGACAAAAACATCATCGTTTCCAATCATGGAAATCTGTCCATATGTCAAAATACACTGTTCTCTTTTCTTCTTCTTCTTCTTGTCTGTGTTATTTTTATTGTCTTGGGGGTTATCTAGTCATGAGGCAAGCATATATGACATGATAACCGGTTTCCCAATCATCATCGATGTGCATTTCTGTAACAAACAGAAAACAAGACAAGAACAAAAAAGAGGAAAAGTCATCATCATATTTTTTAGGACTAGATACACATATCGACGTAAAACATCTTTCTTCTGTTTGTTGTCGTATGCTTGTTGTTCTTAATATGCATGACGGGAAAGATCACAGAGAAAATTACTACATCTTTTTTTCTATATATCTTTCTGTACATGATCTTTGTGATAATCGAGCCTGTCTATCGGTTTTTTTTCCGGTGATATTATGAAGAACTAAAAAGAAAGGGAGAGAAAAAGAAAAAGAAAAAGAAAAAGAAAAAGAAAAAGGAAAAAGGAAGAGCTAGAATTCCCAAAACAACACAATAGACTTCGTTCGACAACTTCGTGCTTCTATTGCTGATATCCAACAAGAGAAGGAGAGAAATACGTCTTCAAAATAACAATTTAATGTAAGTGCAGTCTAACTTTTGATGTTAAAAATGAAAATTCTTTTCATATGAGCAGTTGTTGATTTATAAAAATACAAATTCCTATATTTTTAAAAATTTTCTACATACAAATTATGTCTTTGTTTACATACGGGTAAATAATGATACCATAGTAATTGTTGTAGCTCGCTCAATCAGTCATGTTCATTAGTATTGTATCCTACTTATTCTTTCTGTGTGGAACCCATTGTCGTTCCTACTAAAGCAAATATTGTCTATATATTGTTTTTACATAGATATATCATTAAAAAAATACAGATAAGATGCGTTCATCTTATGATTCATATTATTCATCATCTGCTTCTCTTCGCAATTCAAATCATTCATCTCCATTACATTCTTTGGACGCTGGTTTAGCACCATTTTCTGGTAGTGATCGTGCTGAATTTCGTGATCGTTATGAAAATAAAGTAAGAATTTTCTTCTAATCAAAACAGCACAAAAAATTGTTTTTGTCGACATTAACTACTCTAGTATGCGTGGCTTGAAAAAAATCATGTTAATCAAGTAGGTTCAACATATAAATCATTAGGTAAACAAGTTGATCACAAGCCATCAACATGGCGATGTGAAGATCAAGCTGAAACAGGAAAGTAAGTTGAACAATATTACTTTTTTTGTTTTATTTCAAAGCAAAATCATTTTCTTTAATTACTTGTAGAGAATTTTTACGGATTAATGATGAATGTGCTGATAAAATCTATGATATTCGTGAACGAAGTGATTTATCTCGTGAATGGCTTCTTAATGCAGATGGTGTTGCACCACGATTTTATCGATTAGAAGCTGATGCAGTAGGTTTAACTGTATTTTAATTAAATATATTTCATTCTCTTTTGTACTCTCTAGTTAAAAACTCGTTATGAATTAAACAATATTAAACGTAAATTAGACGGTATCAAACAATTACGTGCTCGTCTTTTCAAATAACAAAATTTCTTTTCAAATCATTATCTATAAGAAAATAATTTACTTTTTATTTCGTTTGTATCTAATGAGAACTGGTGACATCAAACGATCGGAGATCGAATTATATAAAAAGTTTTATTTGTTTTCGTCTAAATTCCTTTTCTTTTTCTTTTTCTTTTAAAACCTACCAAACACATGAGTGCTCAACAATGATAATCAAACAAGAGCAAAATATCAGAAGCATTCGTTTGTGTGTATTTTGTTGAACCTTTTACTTTTTTTTGTATACTGATTTTGAATGAACCAATAAAACACATACAATTTCAAATATGCATACATTCAAATAAATATCATAGTTCAGCCCGTTTTTATAAATACAAAATATATAGTTTATGATTCGATAACTGTTTTTAGCTATTTAGCCCGACGATTGTTAGTGCGCGTGGCTGTTAGACAAGATATGCCATGGCCACCTGATATGACAGCATAAGTAATTAGACCATAACCAATTAATATTGTTAAACCAAATAGAGCAACAGGGACTACAATTGAAACAGTGCTTGAAATACGATGGGTATCTGTAGTAACTCTTCGCCCTGGTAGAGTATGTGGTGGTACTGTTGAATTTCCATTATCTATTGAATTCTCAGTTGCTAGCTCAGCTAAACATAAGAAAATATTTAGAAGATATCTTGAAATCTTTTTATAATAAACAATTCATTTGTATATATATATATATACCTTTGTTAGCATCAATATAGTTAGACACCACTATGGAATCATTTGTATCATTAATTGCTCTGCCAATTGAATAATTGAATAAAAATGTAGCAATGAGAAAGAAAGTAAATAGTAGAAATTTCATTATTTTTGACTTCAACTACTTTAAAACGTAATCTTTGAGTTGATACATAAAGAATGTCTGTAAAAAAAAGTAACTAAGATGTAACCATTCAATTCAAACAGTACATATTTCATTTGATATGAATTTAATTTCGATTCGATAACTAGATGAATTTTAGATTCAGTGGTAAACTCACGACCTGCTCTTAAACATAACATTTCTTTTTAGCAAATGCCAAGTACTTAACAATCATATTTGTAGTACGAAATCCAGTTGATTGATCAAACTGGTAAATAATTGCTGAATTGAGTGTTTATAAATATCAGGGATTAGAACAGTTCATTGCATTGTGTACATTAAATACTTTCAATAAACATATCGACGGGGATGTTCAAAATAAAATATACTTGTAACTAATTCTCCTGCTATTTTTTAGCATATTAAGATAGTTTCAGCACAAAACCTAGTGCTTTTGCATGGAACTCTAATTCTGTTTTTATAATTTATTTCTTGAAACTATTAAATCACTATACAATAGATTCATCTTGCTAGATTAGAAAATCTAAATTTTATGTACTTTGAAATGTTTTAAAACTGATCATATACAAAACACGAAACTATGGCACGGTGTACGACGCTTGGAATTTTTGTATTTAGTTCTTTTGAAAGAAAAATTGTATGTTTTACTTTGTTTTCTAGGAAAGAAAAGCTAGTAAAAGTTCTTGAAGACATTTTTCAGGAATATATTTCTACAATTCACTTTGACCATCAATGTCTCTATGTTCAGACAGTACTGAAGCTATGAGATCGATCATAAACCTATCAAACAGAGTTCAACAGATTTTCTTTCATAAGACGGACCAATTTTGCTAACTAAACAATAACTCAACTTAAATTAAAACCTACAAGCATTTCAAATATATTTGAAATTATTTTTCCAACGAGCTACGTAGATTTAATTCTAACTGTTTGAAGGGATATATGTAATCGATAAGTTTTCTATTGTTTTTAATACTGATAGTGAATTTTATTGACAAGAAACTCGATCTGATTCCGATAATGTATCATGAAAACAATTGATATTCAAATGGAACAGTATATATCATAGTATCGATACTTTGTATTGAATCAAAATACTCATTCTAAAATGTTCACAACATCTGAATACACGAGTGACTATCAAGTAACAGTCCAGCTTCAAAGACATCGAATGAAAGACTTTTTCTATGCTCTAGTAGATTAAGAAACATTTTGTTGTAAATGCTAAAACTTCTTTAAACATCTAAAACTTCCTCTGTCATACTAGTGATATGTTACACTTAACTAGATACAATTACAACAGTAAGAATATAATAATTTTGTTAAACTATTCCTTTGAGCCTTCTTTTGATGATGAAAATTGTTGTTGATTTTAGTTTTTTTTGTGTCTACGCAAATTTATTCAAGAAAATAATTGAAATTGTTACCATCCTTGATGAACTACTTCTTCAGTTTCAATCGTCGTTATGTTTGTTCGTTTTTACTTTACTGACTATGCTATTTATTTACAATAGATATCATTAAAAAGAAAAAGAAGAAATATTTGTGACAAAAGATAACGATATTTAACATATCTTGATCTGGTGATGTTACATAAAAACATCTTGAAGTTTATTTACAATCAAACACTAATATCATTACTCTATTTTCTCAATCACTTCTATCGGATAATATTATCTCTGTTTGGAATTTTGAATCATATGTAGTTATTTTTTCTCAACGAGATGCCCCACCCAATGATGTCACTAGTAGCCAATAAATGCATAAACGTTTAAAGACCTCTACCGAAAATGACTATCACTAATAATTCATCATGGCCGATAATATGAAACATTCGACCAATAAAATCTGGATATTAAAATTGGATAAACTGGTGTATCTTTTGTCAAATAACCATCAATCTCGAAATACATTCAAAGCACCATTTAGCTTTTCTATTATCTATTTTGTCTTGATTATATTATCATCTTTCTATTAATTATAAAATAGAACAAAAATTAATCGAAAACATAATTATTTATTTCACAAATTTTATTTTGTATATGTGTTGTGCGTGTGTGTGTGTGTGCTATTGTTGATCTTCATTGGTAAAAAAAGAAAAAAGCCAAACAATCAAAACGTACTCTTTTGGATTTTCCAACAAAATGGCAGCCGGTACACATATGGCTGCAACACAACAAGCAGCTGATGATCAAGCATCATCACTTTATTTTTCTGGTATATGTCAAACAATATCAGTGAAATGTCAACATCGAAATGAAAATGGTTTATTAACTTGTTCAAGAAATCTTTATGTTTCTTGTAAGATTTTTCAATTTTTTAAAAATGATGATTCATTTTTTACAAAACTGTATTTTTCTCAAATATTTAGGTCCACACTGTCATTTATTGCTATGTATTGATCATATACATGAACATGAAAATTTATTACGATATGAAATTGAACAATTAATCAATGGTAAAATCTAAAAAAAATAAGAGATTTTTCTTTCTATTGAAAGAATCTCGAGTTCGTCCTTGTTTTATTTTATTTTATTTTCCTACTTAAATAGAAACAAATATTGTTAAAGCAAATATTCGTGCATTATTAACAACATCTCAGCAACCGCCATCGTCAACAACAGCTCAAGTACTGGATGAAAAACAACGTACACTATGTGAACTTCTAGAACGATGGGCAACTGTTGGTAAAATTTCAATGTCTCAAGCTGCACTTATACAACATCAATGTGGTTATATTAGTCAAACAACACAACAGCAAGCAGCAGTCGCATCAACAGCTGCTGTTGCTGCCGCTGCACTTGCTGCGGGTGCAACAAATCACCATGCAGCAGTTAGTCATCATACGATAAATAGTCAACAAAATGGTAGTAGTACAACTAAACTACCTTCACATCATCAACAACATCATACACATACTGCACATGCAACACATCATCAAACGAATTCTCATCATCATGAACGAACATCTCAACAAATTGCATCACCTGCAACTGTTGTTAAAAAAAGGCGAAGTGGAAAAAATAAAATTGTTACTTTATTAATGAAAAATGCCGAAGGAGAATACGAATGCGTAAGAAATAAGATTTTTGTTTTAAATATTATTTTGTATTAAAATATTTGAAAATAATCTTTTTTAGCCAAATGTTCAATGTCGAAAGTCTCTCAAATGTCAAGGTATAACTGCACACGTTAAAGCTTGTGCAGTTGATTGGCTAAAAGAAAACGGTCAATATCTTAATCTAAATTAATCCTTCTATAACTAAGAACAAAACAAAAGAAAATCAAAACGTCTTTTTTTTTTACATAGTTTGCTTTCTTCTCCACCAGATGTAATCGATTACTGTAGTTTTTTTTCTATGTACATTTTTTCTGTGTGTGTGTGTGTGAGCCTATCGTTTAACATGTATACATTGTTCTTATGCGTCTTCTAGTTCATTTCTTACAACACTGATATGTATTTCGAAAATAAAACAAAAAATAGCAAAACGTAACATTTAACGTCTCTTGCATTGATTATTAATATTTGTTTGTGTTTGTTTACTGTCTCTGCGTTTCTCGCTCTCTCTTTTCTCACCTTACAGATATACATATATGTCGAAATGAGAGAAAAAGAAAATCAGTTGTATTTGTTTGTGTGTATATTCTGTTGTATTAAAAGTTTTTTAATGCAACAGATGAACAATTAAAGAAATCTTTTTCTTTTCTAGATTTTCTTTTTTTTCCTTATATATAGATATATAAATAGAAAATGCGAGGAGCAACCAGTAAAATGTTTAACGATCATTTACATCATGTTACATTGAAAATTTGGTATAAAACGGGTTTAACTTTCGAAGAAACATTTCCATTAGAAAAAACAACATTTGCTGATGTGAAATGTTCAGCTATTAGACAATTTTTAATAAATAATAATAATAATAATAATAATAATAATAATAATAATAATAATAACAGTTTCTCGATCTATCGTCGATCGTCATCCAATACGAATGCAACTAGTCGATATAATTCGTCACATGACGATGTTGATAATTATAATTTAATATCAATTTCATCGAAACGAATGGTTGATGACGAAAAGACACTAGGACAACAAAAAGTGAAAGATGGAGGTTCGATTGGAAAACATGAATTCAACTGATAAAATATTTTTTGAATTTCGATTCTAGATGAATATCTGCTAGCAGCAAAACACATAATTCCTTATTCAAAATTTGAACAGGTATAAAAAGCTTATCCGTGCGAAACAAAATCCTTTATCTTTTCATCACTCATCACTAACTGAGATTTGAGATAGAATAGGATTAGAGATGTGAATATTCAGCTTAGTAATCATTGATTCAGTCTCATCAGCGAACATTGCATACAATTGGCGCCTAAATATTAGAAAGAACGGCTTGGCCCCGATTCGTCCCTGATTGGTCTCATACCCAATTCGTTCCATTTAAATTTTTCTTAACTCGTCCCTGTGTTTTTCTCAGCAACTCTCAACTCGTTCCTGATTGTCTGTAAAATAATATAATACGTTATAGAGAAAGAACTATTTATTATCAAAGAAAAATAAGATTACATTAAAGCTATTACTCTCTCTTTATTGTTATTTTCTAGACCAGTTATTTTTTCCTCGATTTTTTGTATATTGATGTCCTTTAAAGTTCAACACAGACTTCGAACGTTCGCTATATGTTAACTTAAACATGAGTTATTTGGTTTACTAGAGGAATTAAAGCAATTTTGTTTGTGCTCGCTATTTTCTAAGATTTTTTCGTACTTCAGAAGATCAACGAAACATAAGGTATCGTGATTAGTATACTTAGCATTCAATAGATGGGGGTAATCACGGCATTCCGAAAAATTAGATACCAATTAAGCATGCGACGAATTGAGATAAGTACACATTCGGAATGGACGAACTGGGTATGGGACCAATTAGGGACGAATCGGGGTGACACCAAAAGGAACGTCGATTCTTACTATAGGTAATACTTCAATGAACTCTGATGTCTGTGTAATCAGTACCCTAGTTGATTCTATGTCGATAATTTTCTCGTTCATAGTGACACTAATACTAAATATCTATGGATAAGATATGATATGTAACATCTCATTCTGGAGATTTAATCTGAAATTATTAAGAATAATTAATATTCGTAATGTAATTATGTTTTTCTTCTTTAATTTGATAGAGTCAAAGTTCTTATACTATTGATGCAGCATTAATTGAAAATCGAACACAAGATCTTTCACAATCGTCGCGTTTATTCAATCGAGATTATCGTTCTGCAGCTCGAACCGAAGTAAATTTGTGTTGCAGGTATAATACATCAGAAATTATCCAATTGTTTTCATTTGATAGTTTCGTACTGATCTCAATCGTATTTTAATAACTCTCATAGAAACTTCACAAAAATTACTTTGGTGTCATCCAGATGCAGAAAATATTTTCAAACAAGCTGAAGGTAAAAAAGAAATAATCTTTAGTGGGTTCTTTTCATTATAGTTAATTTTATTTTTAACAAGAATTTCTTTTGCGATCACCATCGGACGAATCAAATAATCCAACAACTACTGCAATGAATGCTGATTCTATAGAAACACGTCGCCATCAAATCAGTAAATTAGTCGAAATGGGTTTTACTGAGCAACAAGCACGAATAGGACTGAAAAGAACAAAGTTTGTTGTTTAACATGAAATTAAATCTATCTTATCAGTTATACTGCCTACTATTTTAGATATGATATTCAAGCTGCCACAGACTTACTCCTAAATCAATCGGATATTGGGAATGACGATGATGATGACGACGACGATGGAAGCGATGCTGAAAATCAATCAAATCGTAATAATACATCAGTGAGTATAGGAGAAAGAAAAACAATTGAATAATGAATCAATTTATTATTTTCAATAGGAAACTGTAAGGACACCATTGTTTTCACGTAATGGTTGTTTTGTATCAGTTCGAAAATTTCGACAACAAAGTTTTCAACCGAATGCAAAAGTACGAAAATTTAATTGACAATTAAAAAAAAGAGGTACTATCTTGGTTATTTTCATAGGCAATTCAATCATTGGGAGAAATTGGTTTTGCACGTGACGATATAGTTAATGCCTTACGAATGTTTAATAATGATAAAAATTTAGCTGTATGAAAAGAAAAACTTTCTTGATTTTTTTCTATTTAATGTAATTTGTTTTTAGTGTGAATATCTTCTCAGTGACAGACAACAACAACAAAATATGAATGATGCTGAAAATGAGCAAGGCCTGGACCCAAATTCCAGTATCTTTCAATCAATTATGCAGAATGCTATTGTTCAAAAAACATTGAATAGCCCAAAAACTTTCTTTAGTATATTAATTTATTCTCTTATGAACGAAAAGAAGAAGTCAATGGCCTCTCATTTTATATTCTAGTTATGTTACAAATAGCAGAAAATCCAACATCAATAACTAATTATTTAAATGATCCTGAAATAGGAAATATGCTTTTACAAATAAGTCGTATTTATCATGCAGAAAAAGAAAACATAAACCCATCAGTAAGTAATAGAAGTGATAGTGATCATCAAGAAGAACGTTTATCGAGAACGACCGGAAGCATCAGTGGAGATTTCGATGATGACAGTGATTAATATTGATATTTATTTATTTTTTAAATAAGATTATTTCTAGTATTTATTTGTTTATGTATTTTTTATTAAAGAATAAAATTGGTTTCATTTATATAAATATGTATATACGTATATAAAGAGAGAGAGAGAGAGAAAAAAAAACATGATTTACATCATGAAATATTACTTTCTTATGATTAACAAGAGTTATATGATAGATGATTATTTCGGACGCATTATCAAATTTTAGTTTTTTTCTTTTTAAATTTTCAATTGAACAAGATTCACTCGGTACGTTATGATTGCATATCGATATGAAACTCAATATGATCAGTGATGTGTACTACCATTTATTGTTATTGCATCTAACAGGAAGTGTTATCATTGTAAATTTGATGAAAATGCTTGTAATTAGTTACAGACTAAAATTCTACTTGGCAGAATAAATAATAAAGTAATACAATGATAAAGTATCATGCGCACAATAGGCCTTTTGCGTTGCTGTTGACACGACTAATGGAATGTAATGTACAAATGCTAAATGTAAAAGAGCATCAATTACGTAGATAATTATTTTTAAGAGTAACAGACAAAGACAGAAGTGAATTATAGACATCGATTCAATCGTAAATCTTTTTTTGTTTTTGTATTCAATCCAAGTAGTTTACTTTTAAAATAAAAGAATGAAATATTTTAATTAACTTCAGTGACAGGTACGTTTAATAAGCAACTGATAATTTTTTGTCTGATATTGACATAGATTGATGGCCTCAGAATGATCAGCTTGAATACCAACTGGGCTAATATGTACTTCATGACAAGTGAAGGATATACTTTTTTTATCAAGTGATATAATCTCTTATCTTCTAGAGTTTCTCAGGAAGGACTATTTATCAGAAAGTTTTAAAACATTCATAATCAGTAAGCCTTGGTAAGCACAACAAAATTTGCCATAAATTGAACATTCTCAACTGCTATGTTCTATAAAATATTTGATTAAACATTAACTTGACTTAAGTCGTCGTGTTCATAGAGACAGTACATTTTATCGAGCTAAACACGCTTTACGAGTACTGACTTTCATTTAGAGTGACTGATTTCATTAGTTTTGTTTACATAGTGACTTGCTGATCGAGGATTTTCTCCAATGAAAAAAGACAATTGATCTTAAGTTAATATTCAAGTTGCTTGATAAAATATGTTTCATCTACATACTATTAAAATAATCATCGGACATCAATAGTTTCAAAAACTAAAAACAGTTTATTCATCAACAGAAGATAAGAAACCCAATATTTTGTGTAGAACAAAATAGACCTTGTTTGTTTCCGAATATGGAATCAATAATTACTGTATAAAAACTACTTTTTTTATTTACACAGTACTCAATAAATAGTAATGCTTATCTTAAATGAAAGTTATCTAGCGTAGATGAATGCTTTTATTTTGTAAATAGAAATAGCGATTTAACTTTAAAAAGAACTATCTCTAAAACAATTTTTTTTTCTATAATAATAAGATGAATTTCAAAGAATGTTATATTTTCACGTATATTGCAAAACAAAATCGATATTGAACTGAATCAACTATGATAATTATTAATTTATGAATAGCTTTTCAATCAACCTGTATGATTTATTTTTACTAAACTATTTCCTACCTCTGTGACCGATATTTTTTTTTTGCTTTTCTTAAAACTATTAAGATGATTATTCACTTCACAACTGAATGAATAAATTTAATTAATAAATAAATTTTTATTTCATTACGATTTAACATTTTGTCGTCCTTGATCGATTTCAATTTAATTATACGGAGAGCTCAAACAGCAGCGCTCTCTACAATATCTAAATCGATTCAAAATGCAAATAACGTTGTACGATACCATGGTGAACTGACAGCGAATGGAACTGACGGCAATCATTTCTTTTTCTGTTGATTTCTCTTTTACATCGTGAAATGGAAGAAATTCTTGTAGAACAGAAACAAACTGAAACTAATGATACTGCTTTGGTAGTATCTGTCCCAGTTCCATCAACTGATGAAACAACAACGAATGCTGTACAACCAACGGCAGCATTATTAGTTCAGTCTCTTTTACAGGAACAAGTCGATGAAACTGGAGACAAGAAAAAGAAGAAAAAGAAGAAAGGCAAAGCTGGTCGTGAGAAAGAACTTGTAAATATTGATTTTGCCTAAATAAGATCAATTGATACTATTTTGTGTAGGAGCGTCTAACGAAAGAAACAAAGGATATTTTTGCCTCGCCCGAAAAACTAAATGCCAGTTGTGAACGTCTCAATTCAATTCTAAAAGATCATAAAAAAAATTTACTTGGTGTCTGCCAAATTTTGGACAAAGCTAATTCGAGTTTTTTACCATATGAGCAATTTCGACTTGGTAAAAAAATGATTTTCTATTAAAAATCTATTCAATTAATTTCATTCATGAACATAGTCATCAAAGATCGTTTACCGAGAATGACCCGTGAAGATTTATTTATTTTAATGAAATTATTTGAAAACGAAGGCTTCATTGGCTATCGAGCTATGCTAGATCAAGAAGTGGGAAATGGAATATTACAACATATTGTACCATTAACTGTTCCACCATCAAAAGAAATCATTCTTGAAAAGAAGCTACCAAAAGAATTAAAGCAACCATTTTATGAGCCCTTACAATTAAATCATCCAAAGTAATCTGACTGATAATTATTGAATTAATTTTTTTTTCTTATTTATACACATAGATATGTAACACTTTATTTTCGTCTTATTACATTCGACTCATACAATGCTTATCCAGGTCATATTCGACTTACTGTACCCGATCACATCAGTGTTTATGCTCTATCGAAATTGGTGATTAGTGAAACAGATCTTGCGACACGATCAATCAGTATATTTCGTGAGAAAGTTCGTTCGCGTCATGGTTTGCTCGATCCAATGCGTTCACTAGAAGAATGTCGACTGATTGGTACCTATAAAGATGGTTCGCATAATCAACAATTTCCAATCTATACGCTCTACTATGATTATTCACCAATGGAGCTACGCGGTGACTGTCCAATACTTAAATGTGATTATTATATAAAATGAATATTGTTCGGTGCCTTCGCTTGAATATTTCCTTAATTTATTTAATGTCTGATATAAACTACATAAATAAAAGTGAATTTCGTTTCATTTTCAGATGCATACAAGTTCACTAAATAGACAACAATCTGGTGGTACAGTCTTACACTCATTACATAGTCAACTATCGAATGCAGCTATTGATTATTCACCATGGATGAGACAACAAAGAAGACCGTTGAAGTCAGCTACAACAACAACAACAACAACTGCTGCAGGGCTTCCTCGTAAAGTTTCACATTGATTAACGAAATAGGATCTATGCATACATATTTTTCCTTAATGTTTAGCTTTACACGACGAAAGAAAATGTTCAGCTCGATGTCGACATTTACGGAAAGAACCTTCACCCGAGAGGTTTGCATCCGAAAATCCAGCTAAAATTCAATGGTTAACAGTACAATTAAATAGTAAATAGATATGAGTACATGAGAGAACTAAAAACGAACTATCGAAAATAATTTACTTTTATAGTGTATCGAACACGTATACAATCATTTATTCAACGTGAACATGAATTAAAAAAAGAGAATACGAAACTACGTGATACTATTTCTAATGTAGAACATTCAGGTCATGATACCGTTGCAGTTAATTTACGTCGTTTTGATCAATATAAAGTATTTTAAAAAGACACGTTTTCTGTATCAATTAAAATTAAATTTAAAAAATTTTGTTTTGTTCTTTTGTAGAAGACAGCAGCACTTGTTCAAACAAAACAAAATGAAGAGAAAGAAGAATTACTTGATAATATTGATCAAAAACGACAAGCCCTAGCTAACGAAGTTGAAAGTAAAATAAATTGATTTCATTAAAAATAAAATGTTTTGAAATATTTCTTATTTTTTCTTTATACTTAGTGTATGAAAATCAGGTTTTAACTCTTGAAAATCAAATAGGTGATTGTCAACAATTTCTTAAACAATTAAAAACATACAAAGTAAAAGAATTAAACAAGTTTATAAACTCATTCTTTATTCATGCTTTAGGATAGTGAATATCCTGAAAAAGAACAAGCACTTCAGAAATTAAATCAAGAAATCGATGAAACAAAACTTTTTGGTTCAGTATGAGAAGATTTTGTTTTCAAAAGCAAAACACAATTTGTTTGACATTTTTTCTCTACAGGAAGAGATTGATGAATTAAATCGTATACTTGAAAAGCAACACGAACAACATTTAGAAGCTCTTCGTCAAACTGCAGCACAATTAAAAGAACAACAAGCAACGGTTTGTTATTTAAAATAGATAAATATTGAAATAAATTAGTTAGATTCTTCATTGATTTACTTAGGCAGCTTTTTCCGATATGCATATGTCTTACTTACTTGTTGCACTTGACAATGATCGAATGAGAGAAGTAAAACTTAAGTTAATGTTTTTAAATTCTTTTTTAATATAATTCTTTTTAGGAAATAGCTATACAAGCAGAAAAACTTCGTCTATTAGAAATAGAATGTAAACACATAAAAAGATTAAATGCAAAATTAAAAAGCGAAAAAACTCAAGCATTTGATTCACGCACTTTATTTCCACATGTCTATCGACAGGATTCAATGCCAATGTATGTTTTTGCTTTCTTCGATCGCATTTGTCTTCCAATATTGACAAAAGTAGCTTAAGCTCTTCTCGTAAAAAGCACTTTCCTTATGAGCAAGCACAGTGAAGCGTCTCTATCTGTTTTTGCATTAAACCAAATGAGAAATATTTCTTTTGGCATTGTAGTCTTTGGTTTCTGTGGGACTAAAATATTGAAAAGAAATTAAAGATCAATTTATTTGGTAGTCTTTTATAAAGATGTTTTTTGTTTAAAAACTAATTAACTCAAATATTTATCTTATTACTATGAATTATTATCAACAATAACTAATTCTAGAACATAATTTGAACGTTTTAAACAAATTTTCTAATAGTATTGTTTTCTTTTTCTAAATTTTAGTTGTACACCAGATATGGATGTTGTAATTGATTTTCCGGAACGACAAAGCCCATTGCCTATTTAAAACTGATATAATGTGACTTCGAGATTTGTTTACCGGTGCACTCACATAAAACTTGAAATTCTTTTTATTATCTTGTCTTTAAACTATTGTTCTTATTTACATGTAAATTTATTTGTTATAACAATAATATATACATTGGCGATACTACGGATGATGAGTAAAGACAAGGAACAACAGAGAAAAATTTAATTGATTTGGTTGACATCCATTTCGGCTCATCGGTTTTTCTTTTCTTCATCTCAGATCTTTAATCGATGTGCTCATTTTTTCCGTTCTTCTATATACTTTCATCTTATAATTTATTTGCTTGTGTTGTACACTGAGACTTTGTCTGTCTATCATCTATCAACATATTCATCAAGATATTATTAGTAGAAGTCAACAATAATTCACCAAAATGCTAAGGAAAAAAAGGTGATGGTGATCAGCATAATAAGGCATAGAAGAGAGAGGGAGGGGAGCGGAAGAGAGAGAGAAAGATAGACATAAAGGAAAAGAGCAAGAAGAAATAGTGTCACTAGATTTTCTCTCCAGAAGAAACAGAACAAAAAAGAAGTTCTTTCTCTTTTCGTCTCCTTCCACGCAATGTCCGGGTACCGTTTAAACGATTTTGAACGAGTCAAACATACTCAAACAAATTGACGCTCCATATACAATATATTAATGCTTACCTATTGATAACAACAATAATAATTGCAGTGCCTAAAAATTACAATCGAAATCGAAAGAAAAACAATTATTTGAAATCATGTCTCGAAATAATCGATCGAGCAGCTCAAGACCTTTCTGTAAGTAAATCTTTATTTAATTCAAGAGAATCAACGGGAAAAATTGATCATGACAAGCAATAATAATAGTAATTCAGGAGAAACATGATCTATGTCAATTCAATTAGAAAATTGTTCTTTTTTTCTTATTACTTCAAATGTACCGTGGCTATAAATGACTAATTCTATAAACAATCATTAAATATGATTGTTCGCAGAAAACTATACAGATGAGTCTCTATTGTTCTGTCTTGTTTCGCATCATTTCATCTAACACGATAAGTCCAACGAATTATATTCACTCGATTATCATCTTAGACTAATGTTACAATTAACATGTGATTACTTATCTATATTGCTGATAGATAACGAATGACAGTGTTCGTATGCGACTTACTGATTTTGCTGCTCTTGCCTTTTATTATCTACATGCCTGTCAGGAAACAATAATACATCCGGTCTTATTGTAAACGTGTACAGTAAAATAATGACTTCCGCTATGAATACTTATGTGTATATAAACAGACCTTTGTCTTTCGTAAATTTAGTTGCATATACCATATGAGTAAATGAGCGATCTGTCAAATGCATGGTTGCGTTTTTCCTTCTTTCGTTCTTTTGATTTATTTCAAAATAAAGTTCCTTTTTATGTGCGAATTTTCCCGTTGTTTTGTTCGCGTGTAGAATTCTATAGAAAAGATCGTTTGTTGATCAATCAGTCTCCATTATTTCATATGTATTCCGACATCAATAGAAAAAAATCGATACTGAGAATATTACATACTAATGAATCAATACATAGTAATATAGGGTCGTTTATTATGCATTGTGAAAAATTCACAAAAGGTTTCTTTTTTTTACTTTTTCTTTTGTTAACCAATAAATGAAACAATAGAGATTGTTGTCACATCAATGTCGATTCAAGCTGACAAACGCCAACGTCACCATTAGTCATTTCTTCTTGAAAATTCATCTACTTTTTAATACAGCATGGTGTTGAATAATTAGATAAAATGTAAAAACCCTTTTCCTGCTTGTATAGACTTCTTGCATTATGAAAGAAGAATAAGAGCAAACGAAAGAACTCTGAAACATAGTTATTCCTGTAATGTGCCGCCCGCATAACTTGTATTATCAATGCGACGCATCTGTCTTTTCTATATGAGAATAACCTTGCATATGTAGTGGAAATTAATCAATAAGATACTGTTATTTATTGTACAAATCGAAATCAACTAATAAAGAACAAGCTTTGAACACAAAGATCCATGTTTTATTCTGTTTTTCTTTGCGTATTCCGTTTCGAGAATAATTTGATGTTTATTCGATCAGTGCCTATCGTAATAGTTACAAGTCTCTAACCTTGTCAAACAGAAACGTATTAACGACTAAAACGCTTCTATTATAACGTATTATGTCAATGCGAATTTCACCACATGTATTGCCCCGACTTATGGCAACAGCCAACAGAAATATACACTTTGGGAATAAAAATAAGATCAATTTTTTCTTCTTGCTTGTTAATGACATCTCAGTTTTCTTGTACTTCATCATAGATCGAGTCAAAGTAATTAATGGGGTGCAACCTCCATTAATACTGGAAAGTAATAACAATAATAATAACGATAACAATATTAATGAAAGTGATGAAATCGAAAATTCTCGTTTACTCAATATACTTAATTGGTCCCCATTAGAAAGGTTGACAACAAATACAACATTATCAACGACAGTACAAATCAATGATGAAAATGAACCAAAACCTAAAAATATTTACAATGCAGTACAAATTTCAATTGAACTACAGAAAAAAATGTTAAAGTAAAACCACGAAGAAGCGAAAAGTTTCTCTTTTTTGGCATGTCTTTTGTTTTCTTATTTTTAATTGCTAGTTTAAAAGCAAGGTTTATTGATGCATCCGGTCGTTTAGTTAACTATCGTCGTTTGCGTGCAAGTAATGTCTATAGTGATTTATGTGAAATGGTAAATCGTCTGACAACAATTAGCCTTGAAAATGTCACAGAAAACGAACGTAAAACATTTTTTATTAGTAATTATTATGAAAAAGATTTCTTTAAGAAAAAAAAAGCAATAAGAACATCTCTTTATTTAAGATCTTTACAATATATTGACTATTCACGGCATAGCATCAGTTAATGATATGCCTAAATCTGTTCTCGACTTAAATCAATTCTGGAAAACAACATCATATAAAGTTGGATCATATTTTTATTCAATAGATGATATTGAACATGGCATTTTACGAGGTTTGACTGATTTACCTTGTTCTTTTGTCGTCAAATTTGCAATTTTATTTTTATCAGGTAATAAACCTCACTCGAACTGTACTCAACGGCATTTTACATTCAATGATCCTCGTGTAAAATATGCGATGCGTCGCTGTGATCCACGAATTCATTTTGCGCTCAATTGTGGCGCACGTTCATGTCCACAGATTGCAATATATTCCTCAACGAATCTTGAAAAAGCTTTAAATATGGCAACAACATCTTTTTGTAATGCTGAAGTTGACATTCTACTTGAAAATGCTGAAGTTCGTCTATCAAAATTATTTCTTTGGTATAAAAATGATTTCGGTCGATCTGAAACGGAAGTATTAAGGTTACTATTTTTAAAAGTTGATCTCATGTATAATCTATCTTAGATATATATATATATATATATTCTTTTGTAGATGGATAGCAAAATATATTGATGAACCAAAACAATCATTACTTAAAACCTTACTCGATCGACAAGGATCAAAAGATGGTTTACGTATATCATATAAAATGTATGACTGGATGGTAAATGATCATGATGGTCCAATGCCTATTGTCGTTTCAACAGCAACATCTGGTCTAGATGCTTGATCATCAAATACAAATACAAATACAAATATAAATTGAATTTAAACTCTTGAAAAACAAATTTATCTATTTTTTTTTATATAATGAAAACCCGATGAGTAAATAGAATTGATTGGCAAAATGAGAAACAATAAAATATTTTATTTCTTGCTTTTGCAACTAAAAGACACAACATCAAACACAAAAAAGGACAACAAATAATGATTGATATGTGATATGTATTTGATATTTTAGTGATTATGAATTCTTCTTGAATGTGGAAGCCATATAGATATGTTTTCTCTTGCATTTATTTTGATCACATGGCGGCGATGGGTAGATCGATAAAAAAAAGTAGATTATAGAATGACATCTATACTTTTGATCATGATTAATCTGACTACTGACAAAATAAAAAACAAAAACAACATAAAAATATACAGCACCTCCACAAATATGTTTTTCTTATTTAGAACAGCAAATACTTAAAATAAATTCTGATCACATCAATGATATGTATAGATATGAAAGGAGCAAGAAAAGTAGAACGACGCTCACCGGAAGGGTTAACACTATTATTACATACGTGCATTTATTTATTTTGATACGTTCATGAATTTTGATAGATATTTAATGTATCTTGACTCGGTAAATATGAACTATTAATCATCATTGCTGGTTCACTCAGACATTGTTGTTCTGTTGTTACTATTGTTACTATTGTCTTTGGTTTTACAAGACGATATTGTTGCTGTGATTCATCAGTCGTTACACTTTCTTTCAATGGTAAAACTTCATTTGGTATATTAACAAGACAATGAAGAATATCCAATTGTGGTGGTAGAATACGTTTTTCAAACAGAATTTTTGCTATTAGTGAAATAATTAATGTTGTTGCTAGACTAATAATCATGCATAAAGTTTTTGGCGGAATATATGGACCGAATCGAATCAATGCTGGAATACTTAATGATGGTTCACCAATAAGTATACGAAAGACAAAGCCGATAATATATGCACACAATGAACCATATGTATTTGTATGCGGAACATAAACAACACAAAGTAATTGCGGGAAAAGTATGACATAAATAAGATCCGAACATAAGTACCAGAGAACATAGATTGAAGAGACAAGAATGCCAATGCCAGCAGCGGCAGCTCCAACAAGAAATATTCCAATGCGCATTATGAGTAGAACTTCACGTTCCGATGCCTATTTTTATGAAAATATTACAATAAGATGTAACTATAATAAATTGCCAAGTTAAAACAAGTTAAATACAATTCAACCAGTAATCAAATGTTTTTTTGTTTTCAAAAACATTTTAAATTTATGACGAGTACATTTAGAATGTTTTATAGTTAATGAAACAAAACAAATCAACGAATCGCCTGTAGTTTTTCTACATTAAGTTGTTACATGCCAATAGAAATATTTTGGTCAATGTTAATGATAATTACAATGAAATTTTGATTCATATGATCATAGTTGAAAAGACATTCAGTAACAATATCATAGTTAAGCCCCCCCCCCTCAAAGGTTGATTTTCGCCAAAAAACGCTCAAATCGACTAAAATTCTCAGGATATGTTGGACCTGGAGCGGGTAGTCTACGATAAAATTTTCAGCACGAAATATGCAAGTTTAATGAAGTTGTGAAGTAAGCATTGGCTAAAAATGCGCCATCTGGCATCCTAGCTATTTTGTTCTTAAGTACGTTTAATCGAAGAAATTTTCTTTTCATTCGATAGATCATGCAAAGATGCAGGTCATGACATTCTTCGATTTTTGAAAAGCCCATTCTGTAGACCGAAACATTTTCCACAAGTAAAAGTGCTTGAAAAGAGGCCAAAACATTGAATGCAAATTTTGTAGGCAATCTTTTTTGGGCATAAAAAAAAGCTTTTTCAAAAATCGGAGAACGTCATGCCCTGCGTCTTTGCATGCTCTATCAAATAAAAAAAAATTGGGTCGATTAAACGTACTTAAGAACAATATAACTAGAATGAGCATTGGAAAAACATGATTTTGAGAAAAATCGAGAAACATTTTTTTTAAATTTTCTGCAATTTTCACGCGGCTTCTGAGGAAACTGACCGAACGTGTCCTATGTAACTTTTAATTCTGCACACACTGAACGTTTACGTGAGTATTAATTAACTAATTAATCAATCTATAATTTGAGATCAAAGAGCTACTTATACTGTTGTTACTTTGAAGGGCATTGATAACCATAACTACGATCTATGCTTATCAATCTGTTATAGTAATAACCGCAGTGATTACAACTATTTCATACTATTATCCATGATAAAACAATGCATTCTATGCACAAGTAGATGTCGGCAAATATTGGGCAAAGATCAAATAAATCACTATTTATTATTATATGTATCGATCACATTAGAAGAATTATCTCGTGTCTTTACTATTAAAAGCTGCTTAAAAGTATAAAAATTCTTCAAGTTGCTAGTTTTTTCGAAAAAACTCGGAAAATCATGTTTTTTTCGAAAAAAAGTCATTTTTAACATAGAGCACATCACAAAGATGGGCAAAAATTTTTGTCAAAAAATGGTCTTTCGAAAAGAAAACTATAGTGATTCTGAAAGAGCAGAACATGGGCTATCACCCCATGGTGTTATCTCAATTTTCATTTTTTTGACCAAAATCGACCTTTTTGAGGGGAGACTTAAAAAAAATATATTCACGAACTAAATCCCTAAATAACTCTCTAATACTTTCTACGTATTATATATTGAATTATCAGCGAAAGATAAGCAGGGTCAGCTGTCTTAATTTCAACTTTCAGTAGAAAAAATTTCTAGTTCTAATTGAGCTTGTTATTAGCTCATATCTAGATTGAAATCATCAACAATTATCTTTTAAAAGAGTAACGAACTACTGATTGTTTTCCTTGAAAAAGAAGACACGAAAAACGTATATGTTGATAGCTTAAAAAGAATTCTTTGTTCGTTATTTCGTTTATAAAGAATTAATTATTTCTAACAGACTAGTTTACTCAGAATAATATTTTTCTCTTGATTAATGATTAACATCAATAATGACATACTTGATTACGAAAAACAAGTTTCCATACATTGCGAGCAAACATTGAACTAGCACTAAGTACACTTGAATCAGCGCTAGACATGACAGCAGCAGAAACGGCGCCTAATCCCATAAATGCAACAAATTTTGGACATAAATGTAGAAGTACTAATGGTAAAATTAATTTTGTTGCTTCAGGTGATGTAATATCGTTATGTATATCATAATCTGTCATGCTCCAATCTAAAAGAGAACATCAAAATATATTTAAAAAGAAAGCATCATACTAATATCGATTCAATACAGACTGGTTGACTTAGCAATAGCTCCGATAAGTACCGGTGGTATAGCCAACAAAATACATCCAATAGCAGCACAAAACGAGAGATACATAGCGTTTTTTGCTGATTTAGCTGAGAGAACACGTTGAAAGTAAACCTATAAAAAGAATTTGTTTCATATTGGCTGTTAAAATAAAATATTTTAAAAATGCACATAATCGTCCTGTCACTTTCTGGATTTCTGCATCCTATTCTACAGATTAACTTCTATAATAAAATATTAAATATATTCCATGATAATTTTGCTGTTTTGATGAAAACAAAAAAGAAATATTTGTTTCATTAAAACATAATACTATAAAAACAAAATTCGGTCATGCAATCTTGTTTATTCATGTCAATGTATATTAACTTGATGCTGTTTTTGTTGCCGACGAAAGCAATTAAAAGAAACACTTTATGATGAGAATTTTCAATCATGTTCATAGCATTTGTTCTTTTGTATGTAGAAAAAATTTCATCGACTAACCTGCCATGGTATTCCACCAAAGATGAGTAAAAACATACCATCCATCCATTCAACAATTTGAGATTTATCAATATGGCCATGCCATTCAGGCCATGTCATAATTATACTGCCAACACTTTCATTCTTTAAAGCAAATGGAACAGCTATCCAAAGGCCAATAAATATAAATCCAAGTTGTACAACATCTGTATAAGCAACAGAATACAATCCACCGAACAGAGTATAAACAATAACGACGGCCGCTAAAATAATAGAATTTATCATTTACAAAATAATATCAATTTCTTGATATTGCCTTTTAATTGATTCTATGAGATCATTCAAGATTATTCGTTTTTTTTAATCCTCTTAAGGCTCATACTTAATCATCATTTTGCTTTTGAAAGAAATCAGACAAATAAATAAATCGTAATTCTTACCCGAAATAATAATTGATGCTGTCATTGAAACATCAGTAAAAATAACGCTAATTGTTGCTCCTAACGCTGATAAAATAGCTGCTGACCAAAATACTTCTCCTAACAGTGCTGGTATAAATAGTAAACCACCCATTCTTTGTCCATATTTACGTTGAAATGGATCAAGCATTGTAACGTATCCAGCATTACGCATTGGTCGTGCAAATAATAAACCACCAACAACTAAACTAATAGCATAGCCTAATGGTGCTTGACACGCAAGAAGACCAGTCGAGAAAACTTGTTCAGCTGTTCCATTGATATATGCACCACCGACCCATGTTGCTGTCATTGTAAATATTCCTACGAGTAGACCAATATTTCTTCCTGCCAACATGATCTCTTCAGTGTCGGGAGACTTTTCAGATGATTTTTGTTTTCGTCCAGCCCAAATACCGACAATTAATATCAGAACATAAAAAAAAATAATGGCTACAAGACCGCCAACATGAACAACCATTGTTAATTTAATATGATGTTGTTAAACCTGATAAAAGAAAAAAATCAGAAAAAAACACTTCTTAGTTAGTTTTCTTTGCATTATAAAAAAAATAACATTAAAGATCAATATAAATAGTGAAAGTAAACTGACTAAAGTTTTTTTTCATCACATTTTTCTAATCGAAAAGAGTTTCTTTTTCTCTTTCCATATAGATAAGTAAATACTACTATCCAACCGGAAGTTCTTTTTTGGCAATAGGAAGTTGACTAACGAATGATAAGCGGATAGGGTAAAGAGGCAAATTCGAAATGAATAGCTCAGATGATGTTATTCATGAGTTAGTTTGAAGAAGAAAAACTAAAGATCTTTTCTTCTATTCATTGAACACAAGAAAACAAACATTGTATCTTAAACTAGTTATTTTTTAATTTTCTAGTGTCAATGACGATTGATTGAATTCCTTCTAAGATTAATCTCATCGTTTTTCTTTTGCTAAATGAATGTAGATTTGTTGTTTGCATTTATCAAATATCGAAAGTATGATAGATGAAAATGTGAACTTTCTTATCAAATTAATGTTACATTGTAGAATCGACTTATTTTGATATATTAACGAAAGAAACCCTTTCTCGCATACACTCTGTAATACACAATTAACTCACAAGCAAATTGGTCGTATACTTTTGTGTGCTGGCGTATTCTACAAGTGGTGTTGATTCCCGTCTCTTCGTTCTCTTAATCTCGATGCTGCTCTTTTCACAACGAGCATCGTGCCATTTTCTTTGTCGCTCAATTTTTCTCTTCACTAGTATCTTTTTTCTTTTTTCTTTTTCCATCAGTTTCCATTCGCTTGACTGACAGAGTTTTCTTCGTGAAATAGCAAGAATATTCATTTATTTGATTACATATTATTCATAAGAACGTTGTCAAGCGAGATAAGACCGAAAATACGATTTGTTTCGACATTTCTATTCCCACAATAACTGGTAGACGCAAGATGGAGAAAATATGTGAACGCTTTCATGCAAAATTGTCGCCCGTGATTTAGCACAGTCAGAATAATAATCATCATTTCGACTATCGCCGAAACATGACAGAAAATTCTCTTTGTTCTCTCTATCTCTTCAAAAAAATGCATTAGAAATTATAATGTATCAATGCGCAGATAGATTGCCATGCAAATTTGATAAGTATTGATTTACGTAGTTAAATTGAAGATTCGATTGAATAAAGTATGCTATTTTGAAAGCGAAGATCACAAGCAAAAGCAAATATTTAGATTTTGAAGCTAAACCACCCAGGAGAATGAATCATAGCCTAGAATCCGATGAGTTCCGATCGATTCCTACTGGAATCCGACGGAGCTCTTCGGAAGGCGCAAAGAAACTATCGGATTATGGTCGGATTCCTGGTTCCGGAATCGATATCGCATCCTAATATCGGAAACTAATAAAATCCGACAGTAGCCGTCAACCGGAACCGGAATGCTTCGGATTTCATTGGTTCCGACAATCGGATATCATTGGGAATACGACTCTCGGATTCGACATTGATTCCTCAACCGGGAATCCGACGGGATTTCGTCGGATAGTAGGACCTCATAGAATCCGTTGGGATTCGGTATCGGATTGATTCACCTGGGTGCTTATTATAAAAATTAATTTTTCTCTCATCCTATAAATCGAAGTTCAATTAATCTATTTGATAATAAAGGTTAGAGAAAAATAATTGCTTTATTTATCTAAAAATATTTCTAATTTCTTTTTTGTACTATGCCAATCGATAGACTAAAATATCATTGTATCGAATTTCAAAGTCTGTTGTAAATGTTTAATTTAGGATCAATTGATAATTTTTGCGTTAAAAGAGCACTAGCACATAAGGTGCGAGTAATTCAAAATTACAGGACCTTTTCTTTTTTTTGCTTAAACATGCATCATTCGATTTCCATTTTTACGCTGATCACGAATATCTACTCAGTTTTTCGATTTGACAAAACATTCGTGGAGAAAAACGTAAGATACTAAGAGAGTCAAAAAAACAGCAAAAAAATTGTTTTACAACAAACAACGTGTATTTCTACAATGCTACACCCACACCCTCTCACCAACATGATCTTCGAATTCCTCATGGAAAAACAAGTCTAGCAGCAATATATCATGCTTTATCGCCAATGTCGCCTCTTTTTTATCAACTGTGCCGCAGTTACGCGTAGAGCCAATTCTGCGTCGCAGTTACGCGTAACTATGGCACATTGATCGTAATGAAGATTTCTACAAGAAACTACGCTTAGTATGACTCAGATCAACGTAACTGCGTCCTAGTGATCGCATCCTACGATCTGTTGTAGGTATAAATGGCCAATTACAAATTATTCCTCCTTATTTGTAATTGGCTACACTCGAACAATAAAACTTAGTCACAGAAAATTAGTATAA
>CAJNYU010000042.1:0-13698 GCA_905331475.1 Rotaria socialis
CGCGCTATATCTTCATTATCATTGCACTTGATTTTGTGCTTTTACAAAATGAAATGGAAATATGTTAATAAGTAAGTAATATATAGTGTTCAATCAAGTTAGCAAATTTAAGGCTTTGAAAAGAGTTTTCTCGATCCCACTGCATGTTTCTATGTGTATAATTTAGTGTTTTTAAATATTTTTTGTAGAATGTCTCGCTCATTTACGAACAGTAAGTTAAAAGTCGTATTACGAAGGGAATGACGTCAAAAGCAACGTGAATTAATAAACAATATAATTGACTGTCACTTTGAAGATGATGATTCAATAAACAATGATAATGAAAATAACAATACATTATATGAAGATACAAGTTCGATTACAATTGATGACACCGAAGGTTTTCATTCTTTCGAAAGTGATCATCATAATGAATCATCATCTCGAGTAGACTACATAATAGATACGGGTGACCTACTAGACGACGATCAATGCAACTTCAAATATGATTTATCAAAACCTTTATATGATACTGCACGCATAACTGTGAAGAAAGCAACTTCTGAATTAATGAATTTTGCTGTGGAATCAAACTCGGATAAATCAACGACTATACGATTATTTAAATTAGTAAAAAGTCTTTTACCTACGTCAAACATATTACCCACAACTTATACTACAATTATGAAATCTTTAGAACAATTATCACTTTCTCAATCAAAATACTATTGTAACGGATGTACTCAATTATGTATTATGCGAAAGAATAAGAAAATATGTGATAATCGTGATTGTGCATTTTCTAGGTTATCATTAAAATCCCATCAAATTAGCAAAATTGTTGAACTCGATCTTGCAACTCAACTAAAAACAATAATTAGTCGAAATTTCTCTTTATTTTTCAATGAACAAAAACTTTCTCAAGATTTCGATGTGCCTCATGGACGTCAATATCAATCTTTTCCAACATCTAAGAACCAAAAAATAACTCTCATAATTCATGCCGATGGTTCACCACTTGTTCGTACTACAAAGTCTTCAGTTTGGCCTGTATTCGGTTCAATTGTCGAGTTACCACATCAAGTAAGGGAATTTCAAAGTAATATTTTAGTTTTAGCTTTGTGGGCATCGTGTCAAAAACCCAATGTCGACCTGCTGATGAAGAACTGTATTGCTCAATTAGTCGAATATGAAAAAAATGATCTAGTAATCATGGTAAAGGGAATCGAACTTCACATTAATATTCAACGTCAAATGTTTATTGCTGATCTTCCAGCTAAATCCCTCTTTATGAAGACCATCAGTTACAATGGATATTCAGCATGTACTGTTTGCACGGCTAAAGGTAAGATTGTTTTGTTCTGTATTTGTTTTTGTTGTTAATGTTGAGGAAATTAGTGATAGTTTGTCCAGCGTAATACAAATAAGTATAAAACTAAAATATTAAATAGGACTTAGTGAACAAATAATATACTTCTGATTGTTATTAATGTCATATTATGGCTTCTTAGAAATTATGTTTTATGTCATGCAAATTTTTCCAAAATAAAGTACTAGATTCTCTCAAGATAAATGATTGGAAATAATTTTTCCCATGGGACGATGTCTTGATCGTATCGTTAGAGTGTCTAAATGGATTATTGATTCCAGTGTAATTTGAAATAATTATATATTTAATTTAACTCGAGATTTTCGCCATCAATTCCTTCGTACCAAGTTTATTTCAGTATTTTTTGATTGACTATTTAATAAAATTTATCTTCATAAGTTATCTACGAAAAGTTTAGAATTGAAATCATATAAATATAGCATTTATAAAAAAACTATTGTAACAGAATACTTACAATCTTTTGATTCTAGGAACATGCAAAGGACAAGTTGTTTATCCATATCGTGAGGGTGTGGGTGTGGGTGTGGGTGTGGGTGTGGGGTGTGGGTGTGTTGGAAGCAACCACGACGCGTTTCGACTCTGCTCAGGAGTCTCATCAGGTGGCTTAGGTCGTTAGTTAGATCCAAATAATTTCAACGAAAATACAAATCATTCAATGTAAATTTGTTTCAGATACCATAAAAAAGAAACCTGAAAGACGCGGTTCGACTCTGCTCAGGAGTCTCATCAGGTGGCTTAAGATCTTCAAAATCGATTGCAAAATTCAAAAGAAAGTTTTGAACAAAAATTATAAGAATCGTGCTGAGTTGGTTGGTATTGTTGCCTTTTAGTTAGGATAGTTTGCAGTGCGAGAAACGAAGCACTTGTGATTTAATTCAATTCAGATTGTTTACTTGTTTGGATTCTTCGTTGTGATTTGTGAGGTTTAGTTCTTGGAGTTTTTTTGTGAATTGTGACATCTAGTGATGATGTCTGGTTTAAATGGTTTTTGAATGAGTAGTAGAATTGTCGAAGTATGAGTATTTAGATGTTCAAAGCTTTATATCTAGAATTAAATGGTCATATATATTTAATTTTGAATGTTAATATGTTATTGGTAGCAGACGGAAAGAAAAAATATATTTGTTTAGTTAGAAGAAGCGATTTTATTTTCTGCAGAATGTGACAGAAGTTCAGTGTTCACTAGCCTATGTCGTCTAACTTGTAGTTCAGAAGTGTTGATTCGATCGGAAAATCGGTGTTGTGTAGAATAGTTGTAGTGGTAATAAGGTGAATTTTGCAGAATTGGGTGTGGATCAATTTACGATGCGTCTTTCAGGTTTCTTTTTTATGGTATCTGAAACAAATTTACATTGAATATTAGTGAAAGTCCCAGATAGAGAAGAAAAATCTTACTTAGGAGCGGGGTGGGTTTCAACATTGTTTGATGTGGTCTTTTTTGTACTAACTCATGTCGAGTGTTGCGATGATTTCGATGTCCAAGAATGAGTCGAAGGTCTGTTGCTATTGTATCGTGAAATATTTCTGAATAAAGCTTATGTATGTCGCGTTTCAGAGTATGTAGTCTTTGTTCATGTGTATAATGAAGAAAGAAAGCCTGTTTAAATTTATTCGGCTTTTTTTGTTTTAAGATTGTGGGAATCCTTGCGGTTTTTTCTTCAGTATTGTGATTATCAGTCTCTTCGTTGAATGGAACAGCTGCAATTCTATGTTGTGTTTCTCGTTCTTTGACATTCAGTTTAGGTAGTAAGGTATTCCTCATAACTAAAAATTCATTCTCGTTGGTGATGAATGGTAGCATAGATGATTTTGATATTGAGCGACCGAAGAATTTTCTGAAATGTGTATCAATATACCTTGATGGATACCTAACCGATGTATAATATAGTAAAGGAATTAGACCAATAATGACATAATAAATGTTCCTGATAGAGAGACTTACCCATTATAGAGTAGCATCAATCGAATAGCACGACGTTCCTTTTCAAAAATGTCAAATGTAGATGAATAACGTACAGCGCGAAGAAGAGCAGCTTGAATAATATTAGAAAAGACATGACGAGGATGATCAGAAATAAATGGTACAACACAAGGTTCGGCTGCTGTTTTATGATGGACAGATGTGGATAGAATACCATTCTTATTGTTGATGAGTAGATCAAGAAATGAAACACAACTACCAATATTAGCTTCTAATTTAATGTTTGGATGAAAGTCATTAGCTTTTTTGATGACTGCCTCAATTTTTGTCTTTGGTTCATTAAAAGTAAAGAAGATATCATCAATATATCTAGGATAATCAAAGGAAAAAAGATATTGAATCTCTTCAAATAAAACAAGAAGATAAATAAACAATAACATACCGGCCATAGATCTCATAGGGACCTATTGCACCACAAATGGCATTTTTTTCCCATTTCCACATGAAAATGTTGGCTAATGTTAAAGTAAATGGTGATCCCATTGCACCACCAATAATTTGTCGATAAAATTTATTTCCATCGACAAATGCAGTCTCTTTGAGAACAAGATCAGCTAATTGAAGAATAACTTTAATTGAAATGCCTTGAACTTTCTCATAATGATATTCAAGAAGAAATTCTTCGAGGATAAGTTCGTAATATCAGCTGTACAAAATAGAGTCGTATGCTTCAAATGACCATTACGAACATATTGTTCTAATTGACGAAGAAGATGACCACCATCAATAATGGGTCTCGGTTGAGCATGTATATCAAACAAAGGTCGCATGGATTGATCCAAAAATCGAGATATTCCAGTAGTGGCAGCATGAATCGTATTCATAATAGGTCGAAGTGTTATTGGATTCTAATTAGAAGAAGATGAAAGGAAATAGTTATTGAATTTGAAAAAAACGAGTAATAAATAGTAGGTAACATTACCTTATGTGTTTTCGGATTGTAATACATATAGGCTAACTCGACAGTTAACCGACTTGGTATCATTTTTTTATATTGCTGAGATGAAATTTGATTGGGCTTGGCATGAAGATCATTGAGTAAGCGAGTGACTTTACTTAAAATCTCTTCAATGGGACTTGATGATAATTCTTCATAAGCACCTGTTTTCAGTCGATAATCAGCTGCTTTTTCTTCAAATTCATTTAAATGAGCTACATATAAATTGCCACCTTTATCTGTTTCTCGAAGAAGTAATTGATTTTTCTTGAGTTTACGACGAATCAACTTCANTCAAAGGATCATTTGTATAAGATAACGAAAACCAATGAACCTCAAACATGAGACAAGCAAGAAGACGTTCAGAAAATTGTTTGAAAATATTTGATCCAGCATTTATGCAACTTTTTTCTGGAAGCCCTGATGACGTTCGATTCACCATGATTTTATGTTGCTCTTGAACTATTTTTACTCGTTCCTTATATGAACGAAGAGCAGTGCGATTTGGTCGAATATAATTTCCATCTGAATAAATGAAAGAAAGAAATCAATTGAAATTCTATGAAGTCCATCATTTGTGTATATCATACTTCGAGAAAGATATTCATGTCCAATCACAGCCAATGTATGGTCATTCACATTGAGTATAACTTCTGGAGATACGCCAATTGTTTGCTTTGCTTTTTTAGAACGTTGACGATGACGACTAAGTTTTCCATGAAAACTGTTCATCTGTTGAAATGTATCTTTCTTGATTTGAATAGTTCGATGTTTTATATAAGCTTGAACAGTACGAAATAGAACACGTGCATCATGATGATGATGTTGATGATTGGAAATGTCTAACTCTAATTGTGTTAACTCTAATTGTGTTAACTCTTCTTGATATTGTCGATTACATTCTTTCATCTTGACATCATAAGATTCCATCAGTATATCGAGCCAAGTTCGTTTAGTTTCTTGTAAGATTTTTGAACGTTTTAGTTTGTAATTGAGTGAATATTGATCTTCAAGAGCAGGTGTATAGAAATCAGGTGCAATCAGAGTATCTAATTGATCAAAACTAACAGGTAGTAGTTTTGATAGAATTCGTTGTTCCAACAGCAACAATTCTTTTCGTATTTGTAATTCTGTTTCTCGTAGATGAATAAGACGATTGATTGATTCCTTCTGATGACTTGTCAGATTATTGTTGAATAAAATGCGATGAAGTCGTTTTTCATGTAACTCATCTTTGAATCGTTTTAATTGATGGTGAATTTTATGAGTGAATCGTTTTTGTTGTGAACAGATATATTCTTTTAAATGATGATCAAGGAGAGTCATCGTCAATTTTTCAGGACACGTTGATGCTTGTAAATTCAACTGTGTACCACATTGTTCTAATTGCTGTTGTATATGAGTCAAATAGTCTTGTATGAATTTTTGGCATGATTGAGGTTCATTGGTTTTCGTTATCTTATACAAATGATCCTTTGAGTAAAAAAACAAACATGACAATAGTTATTCGCAGTCTAATGAACGGTGTAAACTTACTGGCCATTGATGTTGTTCATAGCCAATATCAAAATAAGATTGCCAAAGAGATTGATGTATATTTAAACAAAATTGTAAATCTAATAGTTTTAATCGTGAGTAAATAAATTTATGTTCCGCTTTGGTCTTAAGTGGATGATTGAGCTGCCGACCTAGTGCTTGAATAAATAACCTTGGTGATCGTTTTAAATAGAATGCTACTCGATACACTTTATCGGGGTTTGGCACTGATGTCTGGATTATATTTTGTTTCTTTTTTACTTTCTTTGGTTCTGGTTGTGAAATTGAAAATTGGCTCAGTGATCGAACGGGTTCTCGTTTTCGTTTGATAGAAGTTTTTTTAATATTCTGCTTCAATGTCTAGCGTATACATAAACTTTATTATTTCATCATAAAAATTCAAGTCAATACTCTCTTACTATGATTGTTTTAGGACGATGGTCGATTGAATCATTGTTATTGATGATGGATGTTGGTTGATTTGTACGAGAATCACCAAATCTCTTCTTGATTTTCCTCTCAATGTTATGTGGTTTCATTCCTCGAGCACGACATTTCTTACGAAATCGTTGTACTTTTCGATTACCATGACATTTTCTACGTCGTTTCTTTTCCTGTACTGGTTGATCTGATGATTTATTTTCATTAATCGTCTTCAACACTCGATGATTACAGTCCTTATCCATGATGACAGTAAATCCGCTTTTTACGTATATCTAAAATTATTGAAGACAATCCTAGTGAAAAAATTATAATAAAAGAAAAACAGAAAAAGCATCGAGTAAAATAATATTTTATTTGATAATACTAAATGAAAGATTCTATATTGTTATGGAACATTTGCATTAAGTTGAAATAATTGAGCTTTGCATTTGTAGATAAATTCGAGACGTGCATCAATATTTGCTAAACGTTTTTCCATCAGATGAATCATCGTTGGAGTTAATCATTGATCAAGTGGAAGCATTTTTTCATGTTGCCACACTTGATTCATTTCCATATTGTATTGTTTTTGATACTGACGCGTTTGTCCTTCGGCTGTATCTCTAGCTAGTATCATTATATCAGCTTTAGCTTGTTCAGCAACTTCGATATAATGTTTGGATAATTTCTTTCGTACAGTTATATCTTGAATACTATCAATTATAGATGGTTTTCCCACGAGTTGATTCTGAAAAGAATTCAAAGCCAAATGTACAGGAATACATTGTTTGAGTGAATTAAAATGATATTTCGTGATAGCTTCTTCATATTTTAACTTACAGAAACGTTTGAACAGTTGTATCTAATCAAAGAATTGAAAACGTCTATGATATTGTACATTCATCTAAATATGACGGATGATATCCTTACCTGGTTTTCATTGGGATTTTCAATCAAATATTGACGCTTTAGTATTTCATCAACGTAATGATATTGAACGAGTGCTATTCGACAATCATATTCGATACGTTGATACATGAATCCTTGTTTTACAAAATTTTCAATTGTTAATTCCATCGCCGATGTATAATCCATGACATGACTTGTTCGATATCGTAATTGATTTCGATATATTTCATTTTGATCATTCAATTTCTTTTGACAATGATCAACAAATAGGTGACATTTTTCATCATCAGTTATGTTTGCATTTTTGACATGTTTAATTCGAGAACGAATTTCGAGGGTGTGGGTGTGGGTGTGAGGGTGTGTGGGTGTGTTTAGAATGGAATTTTTTAGATTCAAAGCTACTTACGACGCGTTTCGACTGTTGCTTAGACAGTCATCTTCAGGCAAGTGAAGAATCTAAATAACTGCATATCGATCAAATAATCCTTAAGTAAAAATTAAATAAAAATCAAAGCAAATTGACTTCCAATAAAATTTTCAACAAAAATGATTAAAGATCACTACTATCAGAAGATAATAGACANGTAATTGATTTCGATATATTTCATTTTGATCATTCAATTTCTTTTGGCAATGATCAACAAATAGGTGACATTTTTCATCATCAGTTATGTTTGCATTTTCGACATGTTTAATTCGAGAACGAATTTCGAACGGCCAAATTTTCAAACCAACATCCTTGGTTGATCGTGTTTGTTGAAATTCACCCATACCTGATTTTCTATATGTTATCCAAAGAGTTTGTAGTTTTTCGAGTAATAACATTTTATTCATAAGAATAGCAACATGTCTTAATTCCTCCAAATGATTTTGACTGATTTTTGGTCGTATAGCATGAATCGTTTCTTTAAATGATTCATTTGAACTACACAAATAAGGTGGAAATTGATTGATATTGACTCCAATTAATTGTGTAAGATCGAGTTCTGTATAAGGAATAATCTTGCTTTGTTTTGATACTTTGTTCTTCTGCTTCTTCTTCGGATGCTGCAGTGAACTGGATAGTTGACTAAACCTCTGTGATAAATCAACTTCGTTCCATATCGACTAAAATAGAAGATGTTAACTGATATATATTTTTCATAACAAAAAATGAATTTGTTTCTACTTGTGAGTGTTGCATTGGTTGAGCCATGGTTACACAGTGTCCTTTAATGTATGTTTGTGTATTTTAATAATTTGATAATCATTATCTGAAAAGAGACGATTATGAATAGAAATATATCTAAAACGAAAGAAAGTGAGCAAAATCAATGTGTATCATGTTAGATAATAAAAAAATAGTTTTTTTTTTGTTTCTTTTTCAAATAATCTATTTAAAACTAATGCTATTCTATTACAAACCAACTACTTCTACTAATACAACATGGAAATATGATAATATTTATATTGTCAATTCAGATTTCTTCGATGTTATTGTTAATGATAACTATGAGTATCGTGATCTACACAAGAAAAAAATAGACATGACTGATGAAGATAAGAGTAAACATAAAAATGATATTTACTGCTTTTATTCTGTTCATTTTTTTATAAAGTCAAAAGACGAATAGGTGGTCGTTTATTAGCGAGAATATCACTCGTTGCGATAGGAATTAATGTTCGTTTTACCCATTTGATCTGAATATATTTCGTTTGTTGTTCATTACCATAATATTTCTTCCACCAAACTTTCAAGCGTTGCTTGTAACTGGCTAAAGTTTCTTGATCATTGAACTGTGGACATGGAAGGAATAATGTATTATGTCTTTGCCTTTCACGTTGTTTCTTTAACTCTGCTTGTCGATCAACATCTTGGATGATATTTCGACGTAATTGACGATATTCATCGTCTTGTAAACAATATGAAAAACAGCGTGTTAGGAGACCATATTCTACGTAAAAATTTTGTATAATAGAGTCGATCGATTTAGGCGGCAAGCCAGATAAAAGAAATGCTACATCAATATGAGATCGTTCCCATCGGAATTTCTCCAGATCAGAACAACATCGAACTGCTCGGTATAGAACAGCATGCAGTTCTTTTGACATGTTTTCCATAGATTCATCGGATACATTTGGTAAAGTATCAATATCTCGATCATAATAAACTTTACTTTCCAAAACGCCTTTGCTGTTGTGACCAATTTCGAGATCATGAAAATGAACTGTTGATCCAATAGACATTGTCACGAGATTTTCAGTATGTTCAGTATCGGTGCCTGTATTGAACAATGTACGAAATTCATCTTCTGATCCATGCCATGTGAGCAATGCTTGGTCTTGATATCTATTAATAGAGTTGAACGAAAAATATCTCATAACTATACGATAAAATTTCTAAGAATCCTACCTGCCAAACAGTTCGTTTTTTTCTACGAAGGATGTTACAAGATCTCGATGTTGCCCATAAAACATATTTATGTAGGCCAATAGCATAGTTAATGGTAGACCAGAAGCCCCACCCTTGAACTGTTGATACAGTTTATTATTAGAAACACAAAACTGATTTTGTAAAACTATATAAACCAATTCTATCATAGTATCAACGGTGATACCCTGTATCATTTGATCCTTTAATTGATCGCTCAATAAAGATTTCAATGCTGCAATTGTTTGTTCGTGAGAAAAAATTGTCGTAAGATTATCCATGTTTAAAGTGACGAAAAGAGCACTAGGTTTGAGATGACCATTTTGTGCATAGCGTTCAATGGCATGTACAACATCGATCGCTCCATTTGAAAATCGTATACAATTAGTTGCACGATCAAAGATCGACCATAGAAGAGGAGTAATATAACGAGCAATAGCCATTGTCGGTCCATCATTACACACCATGATTGGTCGCACTGGTATCTGTCCCTATGTGTATTCATTCATAACATAAAATTGTAAAAAATCTATAAGATACGTACTTTGTGTGTTTCAGGTACAAAATAAAGATAATTCAATCTAAGTGATGATCGATCAATAGTCATTGCTAAATATTGTCTTTTGGCGATAGATTTAGAACGAAGTAAATTGTGTAATTTAATTTCTACTCGTTCGACAATATCAATTAAACATTTTTTGCTAGCATTTTGATTAACTCCATTTAGTTGATGAATCAATTTATAAGCACCCGTTCGTGCCATATAATCGCCTACTTTTTGTTGAAAACTATTTTGAGAGCATATGTAAACTGAACTGCCCTTATATGGTAATCTGGCAATGGCATTTGCAGCTATTGTCTTACGTCGAATCGATAATAGAGTTTGGTTTTCAACTCGAGCACTTTTACGCTCATGTGAATTCAAATGATCATAATCCATGTTGTGAATAAAATTAGGCAAATCCTTCCAATCAAGATCTTTTAATTTCTGTGGTTCTGTGTGGTGATATGTCAATTGGTTATCTTGATCCTCGCCGTCATCGTCCTTATACAAAATCCATGTACTATCATTAACATCATCATCATCATCATCAATATCCTGATATTCGTCATCATCGTCTTCTTGTTTATCATTCATAGCTTTTGTGTTATTGACATTGAATTCACCGTTTTCATGGGTATTGTCATCAAGTAAGGCGCTTGATTGAACTGTACATGAATGTGTTTTCATTGATGCTGGACTCATACCACTATTATTGCTATCAAAATAGTGAGGCGTGATGTCTCGGGTCATTGTCTAAGGTAAAAATCAAAATAGAGTATATATAGAATTTAAATTTCTTCTTTTTTTGTATACATACTGGGGGCATCATTATAGGATGATTGAATGTTGATTGTTCAACCATGTCATCATCCAAAACATTATTATTATCGATGAACGACGCTTGTGAAAAGCTTCCCATTAGTCCAAAAGTGTTTATTCTATTTAAATATTTCTATCTAAAATAGTACTGTAAATATCAAAACTATAAAAATAAAGATCAAATTCAAAGTCAAAAACTTTTGTATAGCCATTTCATTTATATACAACGCTGGATGATGACAATGATAATCAGTTAACTATTATAAGATAACGACAACTACGATGTATACAGAAAGATCTATTTTGATTTTCCTGTCAAAAGACAAAATAGTCTACTGAATCGATATCTAAAATTTCTTCTAGAATAAAATTTCATGTAAGTTACTATCGAATTTCGAGAGAGATCATATTTTTTAAAATAATCTCAGTGAATTCTAAGTATTGAATCCATAAAACTTGAATAAAATTGATAATCATAAAAGAATTAACATTGAAGGAGCGTTTATATGCTCTAAAATTTCATCACGATCAATCATTGCATTGAAATCTTTTTCGTCTTTCTTACTTGTCATTAGTTGTGAATATTTTATCCAAAATAGAAAAAAATAAAAATATGCTTGGTCAAAAGTATAAATTAAATAAATACATAGATCAAATCCTAAAAAGAGTGCACTGTAATGCAAGTAACTCTTATGATATGTATTCTGATATTGAGCAGGGAGAGAGAGACAAATAAAAAACTCAGGTGCAGTATGAAATTTCAAATCGAGACCTTTTACGTTCATGTGTATTCAAATGATCATAATCCATGTTGTGAATAAAATTAGGCAAATCCTTCCAATCAAGATCTTTTAATTTCTGTGGTTCTGTGTGATGATATGTCAATTGGTTATCTTGATCCTCGCCGTCATCGTCCTTATACAAAACCCATGTACTATCATTATCATCATCATCATCATCATCGTCGTTGTCTTGTTGTTGTTGTTCTTCGTCTTCTTGCTTATCATTCATAGCTTTTGTCTTATTGACACTGAATTCACCTTTTTCATGTGTATTGTCGTCAAATAAGGTACTTGGTTGAACTGCACATGGCTGTGTTTTTACTGATGATGGACTCATACAGCTATTGTTGATATAAAAATCGGGAGGAGTGACGTTCCGATCCATTGTCTAAGGAAAAACCAAAACAGAGTACATGTAGAATTTCAGTTCATTTTCCACACTTACTGGAGGCATCATTATAGGACGATTAAATGTTGATTGTTCAATCACCTCATCATCAAAAGCTTTATTATCGATGGATGACGCTTGTGAAAAATTTTCCATTAGTCTAAAAATTATTCTACTTAAAGATTTCTATCTAAAATATTATTGGAAGTATCGAAACTATAAAAATAAAAGTCAAAGTCAAAGACTTTTGTATATTCATTTCATTTCTATACAACACTGGTTGATGACAATGACAATCAGTTAACTGTTATAAGATTACAACATCTATGATGCATACAGAAAGATCTATTTTGATTTTCCAGTCAAAAGACAAAACATTCTACTGAATCAATATCTAAGATTCTTCTAGAATACAATTTCATGTAATTTACTATCGGATTTCGAAAGAGATCATTTTTTTTTAAATAATCTCAAAGAATCCTAGGTATGGATTCTATAAAACTTGAATAAAATTGATAATCATAAAAGAATTAACATTGAATTCATTCGATGCGAATCATAGAATACGTAATATATTCGACGTGTAGGGTGTAATATTATAGATATGATAATAATAAACATAAATAGACACATAAATTTCGTACTATTGTACGAGAAAGATATTGAAGAACGAACGAACGAACGATATTTTATTCAGAAATAATAATCTGAATTTCTACGATGATATTTTGAATCAATAGTAAGCCATGGTAAAAACGCAGATCGTATTGAGTAGAATATATTAAAGAACGAACGAGCGAACGATATTTTATTCAGAAATAATAATCTGAATTTTTACGATGATATTTCGAATTAATAATAACCCATGATAAAAACGCATATCATGTCGAGTAGAATATATTGAAGAACGGACGAACGATATTTTATTCAGAAATAATAATCTGAATTTCTACGATGATATTTCGAATCAATATTAAGCCATGATAAAAACGCAGATCGTGTCGAATAGAATATATTGAAGCGAACCATTCGAAAATATTTGAGAAATATTAAATTATTATCAAGATTTTTTTCGGTAGTCCATCGATGTATATGTACTTCTTTCATCGACCTATCTTGAAGATGTGAAGGCGTACGTTTATGTAGTATAGACGAATGATGTGAAGCATCGACGGTTGATCTAATATAATGATAAAAGATGCATTGATTATATGAACGATTTAGAAGTGAATAAAGACGATGACGACGTAGTGCGTTCTAGGATTACGATGCGTAGTGAAGACAGAATGGTCTTTATGTGAAAGAATTTGATCTAGAATGAAAAAGTGGAAAAGAAAATGATGTATGAATCCTTTCATTAAATGAATAAATGAAAGAAAGAAATACGCTAAACTAAATTGAATAAGAATTAAAGTTACATAAAAAAAAATGAAAGTGAGTAAATGAAATGAAATGCTAGATAATTGTTTCATTCAGATTGAATTTGAGGGTGTGTGAATTCAATATTTTAAACCATTTCTACAACCGTTTTCATGATATCTAAAGAAGAGAGAAAATAAAATAGCCATGATTTAAAAAGAAATATGTCGTGCTCCGTACG
>CAJNYU010000042.1:13798-26050 GCA_905331475.1 Rotaria socialis
AATATTTCAAAACGAAATATCAAAAGAGACTAGACATCGCAGTTTTTAAACATCGGTGTGTTTAGAATGGAATTTTTTAGATTCAAAGCTACTTACGACGCGTTTCGATCAGGGCTTAATCTGACCATCATCAGGTAATTTCAGAATCTAATTAACTGCATATCGATCAAATAATCCTTAAGTAAAAATTAAATAAAAATCAAAGCAAATTGACTTCCAATAAAATTTTCAACAAAAATGATTAAAGATCACTAGAATCTCACAATATTTCAAAACGAAATATCAAAAGAGACTAGACATCGCAGTTTTTAAACATCGGTGTGTTTAGAATGGAATTTTTTAGATTCAAAGCTACTTACGACGCGTTTCGATCAGGGCTTAATCGTATGTTGTTGTGATATGTAAGAGTCGAATTATTGCAATAGTCAGAAGTTTTAAGACGTTTACATTTTCAGTTTTCGAATCATAATGAACGTTAGACTATAAGCCTGAGTGGTTATAGGAGTTCATGTCTATTATTCAGTGTTGAAAATTGTGAACAAAAATGATTAAAGCATTTTACTCACATTATTAAGTTTCTTTATATTTATATGGCCGTGTCAGGACAAGAACGCTTCCAGTTGATTTAAATTGTGAAACTGTATATTTCGATCATCGTGAATGCTGAAGAATAATAAAGTCGGCTTTAATTGATTCAGTTTCACGCGAATTTGATAAATGGACTATTTTTTCATCTAGAATTGGAAGAGGAATATTGTTTTGGGTGGTGTTGATGTTTTTTTGGATTCTCATCAAAGTATGGAATTAGACTTTTAAATAGAGATAGAGGTGTAGTGAGCAAGTTATTAAGAGTTTTTGTAAAATTTTGTGATATGAATTAACGATATCTGATGGAAGGAAATATAGAGCTTGGTGACTGAGATGAGTGAATTTGAATGCTTTAAGGAAAGTCTTCTGTCTCTAATGTTTCGATAGCTTGAATTTGGTAGGATTGTTCAAGTTGATCTTGTCGTAATATCAATAGTTGTGCTTCCATATGTCTTTCAAGTTCATTTCGTTGGGCTTGTTGTGCTTGTAATAATTCTTCTTCTGTTTGATATTGTGCTGAATGTCCAATGTTGTGAAGAATCGATGTTAATCGCTGTGGTTGAATGGATTGTTCATATTGTGCGAGTTGTTGCTGTGCTGCTCTTTCAACTGGGTCCATGTTTTCCAATTCGAGTAGTTCTAAAAGCTCAGCAGGATCTATGTCATCTAGTTCTTCAGGAAAACCAAGTGACAAATAATATCGACGTTCCCGTTCGATGTCATGGTAGCTTCTGGTTATATGGCGGGTTGCTGATGTCGGGCTTGACCGCCGTTGTCGCCCTTGTCTTTGTCGCTGTGGATTTCGTATTTGATTTTGTTGTAGCTGCCGTCGGTGTTGGCGATCTCTTTGTTGCTGTTGTCGAACTTGCTCTTCCCGCTGTTCTTGAAGTCGCTGCCGTCGACGTTGTCGATATCTTCTTCGAGCTAGTTGTCTCGAGGTTAAGTTACTATGTGATATATTGCTAGGATTTGCTGGTATTTGACTTGTCATTCTAGTACTGATGGACAGTTCCATTAGCTCCTGACTTGTAATTAGTATCTCGGTAGATAATAACTGATCAATATTGTCATCTCTATGGTAGTTCTGTAATGATGGCTCATATGGAGAGCTATGATTCATTCTAAGTGAAATCTACAATAAGAAAGACATAATTTCAGTGAATTCATGTGTTGTAATATATATATATATATATTCACATGGTATTATTGCAGATATTTCGCTTGAAAATAGTTATATTGAAATTAAGTAAGTAATGGATGGTAGATCTTGAATAGAAAAGAAATAGAATACTTTTACTAATAAGTATGCTTGTGAATGTAAAAAAAAAGAGAATATGGTAGCAAAGGCAAATGTTTGCAACTAGATGTAGTACCAATCCACACCCTCACGTAAACGTTGTTTTTCAACTTTAATATAGTTGAAAATCTTCTTGAATGAATTTTTATGTTGTTGTTGATGTGGTAACCTGAATGTTTCCTGAAAACGGATATCTTGATTTTAGATTATGTTATATGTTTGATTTTGTTATGCTTGTTTCGTGGAAGGTTTTGAATTTGAGCTTGACTTGGTTGAAATTCGATTTTTTGGATTATCTAGAAATAATGAAACAGTTATTAATTTATGTGAATTATCTTCTACGAAATTTTGGAAAGGCTAAAAATGATCAATGTATTCTAGGATGATTTGTTTTATTAAATTTTGTTGCTCATTTGCTTAGTTTCACAAGAACTCTCGTTATGATATGTGCGTTATGAAAAGTTCATTAGTTCAAAATAATTGGTAAATTATTTGTCATATTGTATTCCTTGTGGAACTTGGTGGCGGTAACGCATTAATTGGTTTTCTCAGCAACATATGTCTTGGTGGTCTCTTGTTTACGAAAGCGTCTTCAAGCGTTCTATTTGTTTTAACAGCAAATTTGATATGAACATGTTCGACACTGGATGCTTCATGACCAAAATGCGTTTTCCACCATGTACGAAATTTATGTTGAAACACTGACCTCGGTCCACTCTCATAATTGTATTTTGCATACATAACATTAGGATCCCAAGGTTTTTTTTTCTTGAGTACATCTGGTATTGGATTAATGTCTTCACCGTTTGCTTGCATTTGTTTCTCACGTCGAGTCGGTCGATGCAGTAATTTTTGATGTAATGCGTGGTAAGCTTCTGTATTAAGACTATTTAATACTGATGTAGCATTATTCATTTCAAAGAATCGAATGAAATGTTTAGAAATGAACGATGGCGGGTATTCATTCAATAGCAATGATAAATCAATACGAACTCGTTCCATTTCAAAATCGCCGACATTTGAGCATATCCGAGCTGCTCTTAACAGAGCTGCATATGGAATATTATTGTAAACATGTCGAGGATGATCAGATGTATATGGTAGTATGTAAGGTTCAGTGGCTGATTTGTGAAAAATCGATGTTGTCAAGTGGCCATTGTCATTAGTGACTGTGACATCGAGAAAATCAATTTTGGATTGGATGCAGTAAGATATACGAATATTTGGATCTTTTTTGTTAGCACGTTCTAAGATATCTTTAATTTGAGCGAATGGTACATTTGTTGTCATAAAAACATCATCAATATACCTGAAGAAAACAACAGTAATAAAACAAATACATATTAAAAGAATACCATTTTTTTTTAAATTTCACTAACCGCCCATAAATTTCTTTATTTGCTTGTTGGATTTGTAATAAATCCTGTTCCCATTCAAACATATAAATGTTGGCTAATGTTTGTGTAAAGGCGGATCCCATAGCTCCCCCACGAATTTGTCGAAAATATTTATTTTCATAGACAAACACATTCGTATCCAACACGAGACGTGCCATTCTCGCGATATCATTAATACTAAATGTACCAATTCTTTTGTTGGGTAAATAACGTTCTAGAAATTCTATTAATGCTATTAATGCACCTTGCCGTGGAATCATTGTATAGAGATTCTCGACATCGAAACTAACAAATAGAGTCGTTGGCTTAAGTTGCTTATCGATGACATATTTTTCCAATGTGCGAACAAGATCGATGCCATTTATAAAGGTAGTTTCTCGAGCGACACGAAGAAATACGGGTGCTAATAGATCATTAAGAAATTTCGACAGCTGTGTAGCTGGTGCATGGATGGCTGCTACAATTGGTCGTAATGGCGTATCAGGCTATGAGAAATTAATATTGATATCTATATCGAATTGTTATGAGTCGATAAAAAAATTACTTTATGTGGTTTTGGAATAAAATGAAGATGAGCCAATTCTGATCGATTCTTTGAAGGAGAAATTTGTCTGTATTGTTCTTGATTGATAGCACCATTTTTCAAGAGAGAACCAAGAAGACTAATCACAAGATGATGATTTTCCGATAAAATGCAATGTTCATTCGATATCTCTCTGTAAGCTTCTGTTTCTAACATATATTTTGATGCTTTCTCTGTAAAAACCGTAGCATTACCAATATAAAATACTTTACTCTTGTCAGTTCGACGAATAATAATATCTGGTCGATTATGTAATATTTTTAAAATACTTTGCACCACTTTACGCTCGCGTCGAGCACGAATTCGTAGTTTGCGTGGCAATTTTTTGGATTGAAGTTCATAAAGCATACGTTTCAATGATGGAAATCCTTCCTTTTCACGTGGTTCTATTAGTTGCATACGATGATCATCAAGACAACCTTGAATATTGGGACGTAAGGTTGTGTATTGTTCATTAACAATAGCATCTATGGATTGACGTGAGAATCGACTTTGACACGGTGGAATATATTTAAGACCTTTGATAAGCATGGATATTTGAAGAGATGATCGATTAAAATCAGTTTCGATGAAAGGTGACGAGGCGGTTATGTTTGTATAAATAGTTATATTGCTCCGGTGGATACGTTGGCTTCGTCGTTGATCACCACCGGAGCCAGTTCGAAAAAAGACATCAATTTATATTGAAGTAATTCTTGAGCACGTTTCTTCATATTTTCTGCACGAATTTCCATCGCTTTTATAAGCAACTCCATAGTCGACTCTGATGCATTTCGATCAAGTAGTCTTAATTTGTTTTTCGTATCGAATGCCAATTGAGCATGACCTCGAGCAGTATCATGCGCTATAGTAATAGCGATTTCCATCAGATCAGATTTATACTGTGTAATCGTCTTTGAACAATGTGATGCCATAGAAGCACGTCTATCTTTATTAAGAATAGAACGTGAAAGCATTGTTTGAATATTATCAGCTGATTGATCAACAAGATTATCGAGAGATTTAGGTAATCGTCTTAAGGAGGCTCGTTTTCGTAGAATTTCCATTTCTTCCAATGCTTTCTGTTCATCAGCGATGGCTTGCCAATAGATTTTGATTAATTCTATCTAAAGTAAAGCAAAGAGAAAAACAGAAGGATCAATGCACTTCATTCATCTCTTCTCAAAATAATTAGTCTATAAACATACAGACCTGTTCTTCAGTCGGTTCCCAATCATACACTGATGTAATCAAATGATGATCATCGACATCCAATTTTAACATGATACGTTTATGTTGGAATTCAACATTTAACCGATGTTGAGCATTTTTCACCATTCTTTCAATAGCCGTTGACAGAAATATCGAATCGATTGAAGGCTTTGCTTTATCAGTCCATTCTGCTAGATGATGAAGATGTTGTTGTAATTCATTTTCAGTTCGATTTAGTTGATGTTGAATGGTTTTTTGACGTTGTTCGACGAATTTTTCTGATCTACCATAAGATAGACAAGTATTATGTTCTTTCGCCTTTGTCTTGGATATTCGTGGAGCCCAAACATCATCTTTGATACCGAGATCATAATAATCTTGCCATAATTTTTGTTGTAATTTTAAATAATAAATCAAGTTAACTGAATGAGCTAGTTGACGAGTCAATTTTAATTTTTCATCGGTATCTAACCATTCGTAAATTTTATGACCATCATGGATAGATTTTGATAGGATTTCTTTGAATTTTCGATCCGACACAGTTAAATATTGAGGTAAGTGTGTAGCCATTAAACTTTTCGTTGATGTCTTCGATTGATTATTCTTTTCTTGAACTGTTTTCAATGGAACAGCTTCTGATTGAATATTGTTCTTCGTCTTTTTTCGGCATCCTTGCGAAATTGATAATTGACTGAACGATTGACTTAAATGATTTTGTATGTTAGTTGATGTGTCGCGTTTGCGTTTTTTTGAGTTACCACCATGACCAATGTCATTCAATGGAACTTCCTATTGATAATAACAAAGAAGCAAAAACAATCAGTTCATTCATTTTAATCAATTTTTCTCTTCATATGATTTGTTTTACCGTAACTTGTAGATCATCTTCCATTTGATTTGTCTCGATGTTATTCTTGTTGACATTTTGTTCTTGACGTTTCATTCGAGCTTCTATTAATGATGCTTTGCTAGCTTCATCTAAGTTTCGTCGATTTAGTCTTCGTCTGAAATGTTGTTCAGCTCGATTACCACGACTTTTCTTTTTTCGTTGTTTCGTCGACAGCTTTTGTTCTTGTTCACCTGGTAGTTTAGGTGTCAGTAGCGGGTCTTGTGGAGTGAATAGTTGACTCATCGAAATTTGACTCCGCCAGTGATCTTCATCATTATTGAGAACTTCTTTGTCCTTTGTAGCGCTCATCTTGTAGTGGCGTGTATATGAATATAGAATATAGAATATATCTGAAAACTGGCGAAAGAAACCCTAATCAACTTATGTCATAGGATATTGAGAAAAAAAGGGAGTTATCAAAAAATCAAGATGATCAATGACGAATAAAAGTAAAAAAACAAATTGTATTGGGTTTTTTTTTGAATGCCTAAAGACGAATGGATGGTCGTCTGTTGCTTAAAATATCACTTGATCTGATAAGCGCTGATGGTTGTTGGAGAATTTTGATATTCATACGTTTCAATTGTGGTTTATGAGTGTAATGTTTGCCACCAGCTTTGGAAGCGTTCCTTCACAACGTCTAGTTTTTCTTCACCATTAAAATGTGGACGTGGAATTAATAATTCATAATGCCTTTGTCTTTTACATTTTTTCTTTAACTTAGCTTGTCAATTAACATGTTCATATAAAAGACATGAAAAACAGACTCCATAGGTTCATTGGATACATTTTGTAAAGTATCAATATCTGGATCATAATAATGCTTACTTTCCAAAACTCCTTTGCTGTTGTAAGCGATGCTTGGTCTTGATATCTATTAATAGAGTTGAACGAGAAATAACTCATATCTATATGATAAAAGTTTCTAAGAACATTATCGATAAAACAGTTCATTTTTTTCTATGAATAATTTTACAAGATCTCGGTGCTGTCCATAAAATATAATAATGTAGGCCAAGAGCATAGGTAATGGTAGTCCAGACGCATCATCCTTGATCAGTTGATATAGCTTATTATTATAAACACAAAATTAATTTTGTAAAACAATATAAACCAAATCTATCATAGTGTCAACGGTGATACCATCCATCATTTGATAGTCATATACTCTTAGATGGCCATTGTTACATATCATAATTGGCCGCACTACTTTTCCGATACTAAGATAATCCAATGCAACCGATTTGAATAAATTGATAATCATATAAAAATTAACATTACATGAGCTTTTCTATGCTCTAAAATTAGATTCGTACGATGTGAATAACAGAATACGTAAGATATTCGTCGTATAGGGTGTGTAATATTATAGATATAATAATAAAAATAAATAGACGAATGAATTTCTAGCATTTTGTTGGAAGGACATAGAAGAACGAGCGATATTTTATTCAGAAATAAGAATCTGAATTTCTACGATGATATTTCGAATCAATAGTAAGCCATTATACAAATGTATATCGTGTCGAGTAGAATATATTGAAACGAATTATTCGAAAATATTCAAGAAATATTAAATTATTATCAAGATTTTTTCGGCAGTTCATCGATGTATAGGTACTCCTATCATCGGTCTATCTTGAAGATGTGAAGACGTACGTTCATGTTGCGTAAACGAATGATGTAAAGCGTCGCATGTCGATATAATGTAATGATAGCAGATACATTGTTTATAGTGACGATTTAGAAATGAATAAAGACCATGACGGAGTAGTGTGTTCTAGGATTACGATGCGTAGTGAAGACAGGATGGCATTTGTATGAAAAAATTTGATCTAGAATGAAAAGGCGGAAAAGAAAATGACCAATGAATAAGTCAAACAAAAAAATACGGTTAACTAAATTGAATAAGAATTAAAGTTACATAAGAAAAATGAAAGCGAGTAAATGAAATGAAATGCTAGATAATTGTTTCATTCAGATTGAATTTGAAAATGTGAATTCAATATTTTTAACCATTTCTTCATCCGTTTTCACGATATCTAAAGAAGCGAGAGAATAAAATAGCCATGATTTAAAAAGAAATATGCCGCGCTTCATACGAACTTTTGTTGATCTGGTCAGTCTCTGGTAAGGTTAAACGATGAATTGGTGGTCGTTTATGTACGAGAAGATCCACTATTGGAATAGTAGGCGAACGATGTGGCAAAATCTTAATCTTTAAATCTTTCATTCGTGAATGATCACTTCCATGTTCGCTTAATAAATTGTTTAATTTTTGTTCAAATTGATTTATGACAAGTGTTTCGCATGGAGATACGTAAGGAAGATGTAATGTAACCTGTTCTTTTCTTTGTAATAATGCATTTTTCCCCATTGCTTTTCGGTATTTATCATTGTCAAAAACATGTTGACGCATAATTTCATAATTCGTTCGTGTTAACGAAGGATCCACAGTAGAGACGCCAAATTGATCGAGGAATTCATGGAGACCATCGTTAAAAGTATCATCCGAAAAGCCATTGAGAGACAATATAAATTTCATCTGAGACTTGACATCCTCGAAATTCACCTCATCTGAGCAATAGCGTACTGCATTTAATAAACTTGCTCTTAACCATATCCATACGTCGCCTATTCGCTGTTGAAGTATATCAAGAAAGGAAGGTAACGTATTATTTCGCATGTATGAGTCCAAATAATTCACTGTCGTACGAACTCTACCATTGTTGTGACCGAGTTCGATATCTCGAAAACAAATTTTTGAACCAATGCCTGTTGTATTCCATATATATTGAGGAAATTCTGAATGAGCTAATGTGAGTACTGTATGAAGTTCGTCTTCGGATTCATTCCATGTAATAAATGCCTCATCTTGATATCTGTACCATTATAAAAGACAAAAAAAAATCTTATTTCTCAATTATTATGATAGAAAGAATCGATCATACCTGCCAAAGAGCTCGTTTTTATTGATGAAAACATTCATTGGATCTTGTTGCCAATAGAATAAATAGATATAAGTCAATGGAATGGTCAATGGTAAGCCAGAACCACCACCTATTCTTTGTCGATACAAGTTTTTTCCCAAAACACAATATTGATTTTCGAGAACGAGACGAACAAGCTGAACAATCGTATCAATTGTCATGCCTTGAATTAAATGATCGAATGCATACGAGTGTAGGAATCGTTCTAATGCAGCAACAGCATGATCATGAGAAAACCTGGTACATAGATCATCGATATTGAATGATGCAAATAAAGTTGTTGGTTGTAGATGTCCACTTTGAGAATAATATTCGACAGCCTGTATGACATCAATTGATTTAGAAAATAATTTGCAATCAGTTGCCTCATTAAAAAGTAATCCAAGTAGATGACCCACATAACCAGCGATACCGATGGTGGGTCCATCGTTACATACTACAATTGGTTGAATTGGACATTCTTCCTGTAGTATCAATAATATTAAATAAATCCATAAAAAATAAATAAATGAAAAATATCACTTACGCTACGTGTATCTACAGTGAAATATAGATAATTCAATCGTACTGATGATCGATTAATACTCATTCGTGAATGTTGTTGTTTGGTTAAACGTTGAGAATGCAGTAAATTGTCCAATGTTGTTTGAACTTGATCGACAACATCAGCTAAACATTTTTTACTAGCATCTGTATATGGATCGATTAGTTTGTTTATCAACGAATAGATGCTTGTTTTTGTCATAAAATCAGATACTTTTTGTTGGTATTCATTGTTTTTACACAAATGAAATCCATTGTTTTTGTAAAGTGGTCTTAGAATACAATTTTCTTGAGCTAAACGACTTTTAATATTTAGAATTTGCTCTTTTGTTTCACGAGCTTTTTGTCGATCATAAAGACTCATAGGTCCTTGATCCATAGAATGAATGAACGTTGGAACATCGCCCCAATCAAGATTTCTGAAATCGAATGTTTCTCTATGATGTTCTGATAGTTTTTTGTCGCCAGCATTGTCATCATCAGACGAAGAAGAGTCATCATCTTCGTTGACTTGATACTTTTTTTCAAAAGTATCGTCTTGATTCGAATAACATTCGGCTTCTAGTGATTCATCTTCCGATGATGAAATTGCACGTTTAGCGGGTTCATTCATTGAATAATCCATTTGAATTAATAATTAGAAATAGGTAAGGATGTTGGTTTTAATATCTACAAGAAAAAAAGGCATAAAGATGTAGATCATATTCAATATTAAATTATAAAACATTTCTTATGTTATAAGCAATGCTGTTTGTTGGAAAATAAAATAATTGAAACTGTTTCAGAGCTAACAGAAACAGAAAGTTAGAGCACGATGAATCACTGTTCTTCCATGTTTATTGTTCTAATAATTAAAATACTAAGGAAGAAAAGCAAGAAATTTTGATAAATATCGTGTCTAGTTTTCTAAGTATCAAAACCATCGTTCGATTAAGTAGATTTATAAAAGTATTCGTCTTTTCCTAGAATGTCATAACTATATGTTCAACTGCAATTGAATATCATTCGAATACTTACCAAGTCTGTATATGTATGCATGTAGACTCCAGAAATCATCATTTATGCCTTGTGATTCATTTGTACTCGTGATTCGGTTTAATGAACCCTCAGAGGAGCCAGGATTGAGAAGCACGATAGCAGGCTGGCAAACATTGATTTTCGTTGGATAACCACGATTGTAGACCGTCTGTTAATGAGATAAATTGACTGATGAGTAGAAAAANAGAATAATTGATAACTATCAATCTACCTGTACTTGCTGGTCCAATTAAAATAAGACACTTAGCTTGACTTTGACGAGGCAATTCCTCTTGAATCCATCGATCGACAAATTGTCCTAAGATAGAAATTCGATGACTCGATTTAATATTATTTCATGACAAAACATACGTAGTGCTGGTGTACAATCGGGAAATGATGTTGGCCATGTAAACTCATCTCTGAGTTGACCACTCACATAGGCGTCTCGTTGAGTTTGATGATGAATGTCCAAAAATATTGTATAGTATCTAAGCATTTGTAGAAATAAAATAACAAAAATATCTGGAGCAACGTTTGACAACTAGTTCCTAGGGAATGATACGAACTCTCCAGCACGTTTGAGATATTCATTTGGTAATTGTAGAAAAAGTTGTTCCATCGCTTCATTGACATTTACTTTTGCTGTTCGAAGAAGCTTTTGAAAAAGTTTCATGTCTTTAACAAATTCTCTTCGTTCAGTTAAATGCTGTAAATCCTCGTTATTCATTTGAATTGAATTGTTTGACAATAGTGGATGAAGATGAAGAACGTTGAAATAATAAAGGAATGTCTATCTAGAATAAAGAACGGAAACGTGTAATAATAGTAGAACTAAAAAAAAACAGCAACAACTACAGAATACATAAGGCTAATTCTATTTGAGCAATTTTATTGTAAGAAAACAAATCCTAGTTGTTCTACGAATCATGATCTGATTATTTTGATTTTTCTCTATTAGGTTTTTCATAGACCACGACATCGACACCAGGAAATGTCGACGATGGAACGATGGCTGCTGTTGTTCTTCCAGCTGTATATGGGATATACGATGACGATGTTGACGACGACGACATATTTGTATCTAAATCTTGCATGCTTGATGTTGATGAATCGGAAGACATACTCGATGATTGTCCCATGTTGATATCTATGTAAAAATTTATTCATACAGATCAATTCATCAAGCATTGAATGTTTTACTTGTTGTTATATGAGTGATAGAGTTGATACAGATCAGTGAAAAAAAGACTTTTGTCTTTAAATAATAGTATATGAATGTATCTACAAATAATTATATGTGACACTGAATAAAAATAGATTGAGATGCATGGATTTGACACGCTTTAACAATTTTATTGAAATTATGATTAAGAGAGAATCTAAAAGCTATGAGAGGATTTGTATCAAAATAGGGGTCAATATTCGAAGAAACAAATCTGAACATGGTAACGTGGAACGTTCTTTAGATCTATAGAAGATATTGGCTTTTATGTAGTATCTCCTACTTAGTAATGCATCGATATTTAATCAGTTGTTGATAGAACAAATAGAGGATACTAAAATAGACAAATTAGAACAATGAGAAATAATTTTTTTTCTCTAATATAATCTTATATGTTACCTTCATTTATACTGAACGTTTAATTTCAATTGATTCATATTCATCTAGAAGGAACAAATGGAAATAGGATTAAGCTGTATTGAATAGTAATGAATAAATTAATGAATGAATGAAAGAAAGAAAGAAGAAAATT
>CAJNYU010000043.1:0-47705 GCA_905331475.1 Rotaria socialis
TTAGATGCTCAACTATTCTTCATAAATGATTTTTCTGTATTTTTTTCACCTAATAAATCTTGTCTTGATTCCATAATGCTGACATTTTTTTCTCTCCTCTCGCCCCGATTCTGCTTTGCGGGCTTTTTCCACTCTGCGACTATTTTTGTTTCTCTCCCCCTGTTTCTACTTTGCGGACGTTTTCTCTTAATTGGAGGAATAAAATGTCCGCAATCAAGCTGTAACCATATGTTTTGCATTGAATTTGAAGTATGAAATTTGCTATAGAACAATAACATCTGAGCCAAAGACTAAAAACGAAATTGCACAGATTCAACAGAATGATTTTTATTTACAGCAGTCTAAATGCACATCTAATATCTAAAAGTACTCATGTTCCTCAAAAAATACCCTTCGATTATTATCAAATTTATAGAAACAAAATAAATATGTTCACTATGAATTTCTTTCAAATTTTATGTGGCAAAGTTTGTTCCACAAAACCATTTCACTTTATTGCATGGAGCTATATTTTTTTTATCAGTAATTAGAATCTCGTAATCACTGATATTGCAAACTTAAATTATCATTGAAGAGATTAGCAGTAAAATAAATATAATGAAAATAAAAATAAATCGAAATTTGATAATCGAAAAAAATCTAGAAGATATAAATTGATTCGAGAACATTTTTATTGAATTTAGTAGAGGAAAATATCTTTTAACAACAACACCTTTTTTAAAAATAATTAATATTGTTATGGAAAAAACATAACAGCAGAAACACAGAACTACTCAAATATATTCATTTACAAACTCATGAATACACTGCATGGATAAATAGTAATTTACAAAAGAAGAAAAACTCAAGTATGAAAGAATGATAATTGAGTAACGTAGAAACTTCAGCGAAACGTTTTTTTCATGATTAGATATAAACTTCCGAAATACATCTAAAAATGTGGCTTTTCACATATTCATATTTAGAAATAGTCTACAGAAAAATACTACACGAATTCAAATACGTCCAAAAACAACTCCGTTTTTTCTCTCTTAACATTATCACTTATTACTTTAAGGTAAACTCGATTTGAAAACTGAATGTTCTAATCGATGCAAATATTTGTCCTGTCCTCTCGAAAATAAAACAAAAAACTTCATTGAATATACCAGGAGCAACATCTGTAACAATAACTCACTGAGCTCTGCCTAATCGTGATAAAAAAATTCGAATTGTTCATCTTTAAAAAAAAGTTTTAAAAATTGCGAATTGTTAAATTTAAATTTATTGATCTCAGAACTATTTTGATTCACCGCAATTAAAAGAAAAACCTAGATTAGTAAGAATTAATAGTTGGATTAAAATATTCATACGTTAAGACAATTTGTACCGATTTGACCTCTGTATCGATCTAATTGAAACGAGAACAGTCACTGGATAAGCACACATGAAAGAAAAAGTGAGAATGTCAAAAAAACAATCACGATAAATCAAAGTAAATTTTAGAGAAAAAAAGAAGCATCAATTAGAATTCTTTTTGTGAATTTATTCTATTCTTCTTTTGAATACAAATTACGACATGATGACCAGTCTTATTCACAGATGAAAGGATTTTCTAATACAACACTGAAGTCATGTCACAGGATATCCCGGTTTACTATTTGTGAGTTGAAATCAACGTTTTCAATGCGGTAAGATTGTTTCAGTTGTTGATGATGTGGAAGTTTGTTGAGCCCGCTTCTCTTTTTCTTGATGAATCAATATTTGTTGGACATTAGTTGAAAAAGCTGGATTGAGACCTAGTGCAAATGGTAACATTGCTTTCGGCGTATCACCAAAATCCACCATAATTTTAATGAATATTGAATCATCGCGAACATAACAATTTGCTTCTGGTTGAATTACTGACAAAGGGCAAAATTTTGGAATGCCACTTGCAATATTCATCTCGGATCGTGGTCGTTGAAAACTATTTGACTTGATATCAGGTCGAAACGAATCGATGATATGTTGTTGTGCAGGTGTTTGATCGTATAAGCAAAACGTAACTTTATAGCTGAACGGAAATTTCAAAATCGGATCATATTCGCCTCGCATAAGAACGAAAAAGAGGGAGACGTGTGTGTGACGAGCACTTCCATCCCCGTTTGGGTACAATCTTACTCGCATTTTATAGCCAGTAGGAGATGAATAGAAAGGTGGTGAATAAATTGATGTTTGTCGTTCAGCCTGTGCATCGGCTAGAATAGAAATTTACTCATGATAAATCAATCTTATGGAGAAAATTCTTACCCATTTTACTACTGAAATTCGTTATTTTCCATAAAAATGTTCCATCAAAGGAAACAAATCGTAAATCTTCAAGAGTTTTTTTCAGCATTGAAACCTGGTGATCGAGAAGATCCGAACATGGTTTAAGGTTATCCAAATATTTATTCTGCTCTTCAATACTTAATTTCAATGCTGCGAAATCACGACTCAATGTATCCAACGCAGTTTTTATAGAAACCGATTCATTAGTAAGTCTTTGACAGTCCTCATTCAATGCTGAACCTCCACCAGCCAGAATATCAGTTGTTTCAGATAATTCTTGTAAGTGAACATTTCTATCGTCAGATGACGAGGCGGTTGTATGAGAAGGCGTATCAGTATCCATTCCGTAGACTCTGTCAAACTGATCAACACGAGATTTCGATACATTACGGCATATATAATAGTTTATCGCTATTTGATGTTGTTCAGTCATATAATGTTCATATTTTTGGCCTTTAATGATCTAGAACAGAGATACATGAAGTGAAACTATCATTTTCGTTAACGTTGTTGCACTTACAGGGATTGAACATCCGTAGTTTTTGAGACTACACATTTCAGTAACTTTAGTACATTCATTTACTTTATGTACATCAAGATTACTTATTGAATCACATGTCTTGCCGCAATATTCACATTTCACATTTAGATGAGGTTGTACTATGTGATCCTTAGAATAATAAAGTTGATTGAAATAGCTGTAGAATTTTTAATTTATATTCATTAGAACGGAAAGACCCAATTTTGATGAAGTGTTGGAATAGAACTTTTTCAAATTAGAATACACATCAATGCTAGTATACTTACACCTTTATGTAAATAACGTTTTGCATATGCCTGAACATTTCTTTTAGCATAGATGATCAATAGGTCAACGGTTTTAGGCCACTCAAAGTTGATTTTCATGTTTTGTCTAGTAAATAAAACTTTTTTTATCGTCAATGAACTATTCAATAAATCTAGCCGCGAGCAGTCGAGTTGTCACTGTTAATCTCACTGAACATCATTCGATGTTTTCGTAATTGGAAAAATTGTTTAATAAAAACGCTCCAATCAAATTGTGTAACTGTTTCAATGAACAAAATATCTTCAACTATAGTATTCAAGTGATTCGGAGTAAAGTTAAAATACATCTCATAAAACAATTTTTCCAATATGTTTTTGATTTTATACCTGATACTGTTTTAGCGATCCGTGCCAATTGCAATGAGTGCATTCGATAGGCAATGTCTGCATATCATTTTTGTAACCTCTATCGAGAAGTACCTAAAGAACACAAGATATTGCTTGAGTTCAAATACATTTAAAATTCTCACATCTTTTTTGTCTGATTGCTCGCCACATGCTGGACATTGAATTTTTTCGCTTGAAAATGTAAAACTCAATTAAGACCTAAAACAACTTAAACGAGTAGTTTTACCCTTCTTTCGCTTCAACGCATGATTTGCAGAGGCGATCTCCGCAGTTAAGTTGAACAGGGTCTCGTAAAATCAGATCGCATATCTGGCAGATGTATACCGAATCAATGGCATGCTTATTTTTTGCATTGAAGCCCATGCGTCGGGTATACAGCTAAATCATGAATTTAATTTAGAGTAATAAAAATATCAAATGCAGCAAACTTGTGTCGGTGTTGAAATTGAGGGATTGTAGCTTATTAATGCAGTTGAACCTATTAAAAATATGACATCGTTATTGCAAAGACAACGCTGTTTGAGAACACTATTATACATAATAAACTTATTTTGAAAACTAATCAGAATGTAAATGTTTCTAAACTCAAGCTACATCAACATCGTGTTTTATAACAATTTCAACTTGTTTCTAATGATTCGTTTTTATGAAATAGAATTTGACGCTTTAAAACTCGCAAATAACATTCCCCACTCGAATCGTTTGATCCAAGAAAAAACATCTAAAACAAAGTGCCAAATTACATAGTATATTTACCTACAAAGTGCAATATGATACTTCGTTTTTTCAACAAAATGTCGAAGTTTCGAAGCCATAGACTGCTCTATTCAGATTCAAATAGATACATTTTAGTTATATGTATTATTATTAAATAAAAATTAAATATAATATAGTATAGTATTTACTATTTCAGAGATAATTTTAAAAAAAGAAATAAATCAATGATGGAAAAAAAAGACGAGAAGTTCAATTTTCATAGAATGAAAAGCAAATTGTCAATTTTTTCTCAGCAGATGTTTGCTGAATATTTTTTTTATGAGCAATGGTGTACAACAGAGTATTATTTTGATATAGCAAGAATCATGGATACTTTGTTACTATTACATAGATCCTTGCTGTTAGAATGTTCTTTTCGATATTATTTATTTATCTTTTCGGGTTTTTTCCAATTAGAAAAAACGACGATTGGCTAATAAATATGATTCTGCAACATGCGTACATAAAATTATCGTGTATGATACGAGATTTAGAAAAGATGGCGCTGCTCTCTTTCGAACGAAAACTGATGATAATAATAAAACTATTACTCGTGAGGAGATTGTCAAGTCAAAATCATTGAACAAAGGACCCATTCCATTTTCCCTTCTTTCATACTGATAAAAATACGTAAAACCTACTTGATCAACCACTACAGCCTTCGTTCACATCAACAGAAATACCAATAAGATTCATATTTTCTGAAATATTAAACATATACTCTTTAATTGATTCAATAAGAAATCTATATTGTTATACGAAGTATATCAACAATCTTAATACACTGTTATATTACTGACTCCTTATTAATGATCTAGCAGAACAATTCTATTTCATTGTACCCATCGTGGCAAATGGATAATAACCTTATCATTATCACTTCCGGATATTATATAGTAATCAGTTAACTGATTTGAACAATAATATTTGTTTCTAACTTAGCAGTTGATTGATGATTTTTCAAGTATTGAAAAAACACTATCTAGTGTAGTTACTTGAACGTCTGAAGTAATCAGCGAATAAGAGAACTTTTCTATCTTTAATATAATGTCACATGTGAGAATGTAGCAATTTGAGTCAGATCGACATCGAAAGTTTTTTTTTTGGTATGAGAGATGTAATAGGGAACTCAGCATTACAGGGCTCAATCATAGATGTCATAATACCTTTACACTGGGTATCGAGAGTTTTACGTCACAATACCCTATGCAGCAATAGTTTATGGAGTATCCATTCTTAGTGCATTTACAACCTGATGTAACTACATTAAGCGTATCCACTTTTGGGTATCCACTTTTTGGTATCTACATATATATATATATATATGTAGATACCCAAAAGTGGATGCACCTAATGTGGATACTGTAGCGTGTTTGTGCTAATAAGTCGTTACCGGGTGTAAGGATATTATGACATCACTCGGCTCAATTGTTCGACTACGCTGGAAGAGTTAAAAGGTGTTTACTTACGATATGAGAGCTCGAAATTGGAAGGAAAATAGCTCTGTGGTGAACTAAATTAGTTAACTTACTCTGCGCCTATAACTATTTTTGAAGGTTTATAAATACTTCTAGCATAAAAACCGCAATATTTACGAGATTAAAACCTCCCTCCCAGTGAAGGCAGAGAGAAAACTTCCAATAAAAATCATAAAAAGGAAAATCCCTTTGTAATATTTGCTCATGTGGAAAATTCCACTGCAATGTTAATCTTTAAGAGAGTAAAAAAAGAAACCCATGGTATAAAAGAAGTACTTCAACATAGCATATTATAATCGATATAGCACATACAGAAGATTGCAATAAGTGATATGAATATATTTTGTTGCTTTTCATGGATGTAGATCGTTCTTTCAAATACATTCATGACCACATGCACCCATTGTAATACAACATCATAAATTCATAATTGAAAATTGAATAACTACACGAGATTTCCATTCATGCTCGTTGCTGTTCTGTTTCTACGCTCTGACTCACGTTATGACGTTAGTTGTTGACGTCATTATTATCTCATACTGATTAAGTGTAACTAAGGGAAAGAGAACAAGAAAAATAACATTAGTCAGAAGTCCAATAAAGAAATCACGGTCAAATATTTACCATAGAAGTTGAGGTGCAGTTGTGAAACACTATCATACTTATTAGATGAGAAAAAATTGTAAGCTGCATTTATATACATATTACACCTACGCCGACACCTACGATTCAGAAGACATGACATACTATGATTTTTTTCAAACACGATATTAGTGACTATGACAATAATGCCTGAATAACTGGCTTCATTAGATACGCTTTACGAAAATATTTTCAATACAGTCTATACCAAAATATTTATTCAATACTGATCTATTATATTCATCTTTATTGTAATACAAATGATCCTGTTCAACTCTGAAAATATGTGGAGTAACAACAATGCAATATTAAAAATGATAGCTGCTATAACGTAGATCGCATGCAATTATTAAAAAAGGTTAGAACACTATTAAAAACAAATATTTTCAACAGTAAATATCCAATCATTATAATATAAGTATGTTCATGAATACAAGGGAGGTCTTTCAAAGAAGAAGAATAATGTTTTCGTTAAAAATAAAAGCAGTTCATTTTTTATCGTATCCTAAAAGTAAACATATTTAATATATCTATTGTGTGTGTCTCATCAGAGTATTGACTACAGTAATATAGCAGTGTTGTCAAACGTTTGACATTATAAAAATGTGTTCATTGTAAGATGAGTAATAACTGAATGTAAAGAATTATTTCCAAGTAAAATGAGTAAAAAATTCATTTTTTTAAAGTTTTACTTGCACTGAATCTTCTAATTTCCTTTCTTATTTTGTCTATCAATTACGATTTTCTGATTGATTGATCGCAAAGTACGCGTGGAAATTTTTTCTTCGTCGTTCTCATTCTTTTTTTTCCGTTTCTTACCTACAGAAAAAAGAACGCGATGATGCACAAACAAATATTTATTCGTTGCATACCGTCTCCTTCCGTTTATTTTCAGTTTTCAAATAAGAACATAGACAGCAGGAAAATTTTCGCTGATTATTTAGTAATGTATATCATTTTAATCTAACTGTTCGATGGCAACGAAAGTAAAAAAAGGCCATGCTTACTAAGGGATTAATGATGCATATTAGACGCAAGTAGTCCATTGACTCATTGGCTCCCAACTGCAATCAGAAAGAAGATTCATGCCCAGGTCGAACAAACCGGCTCAAAAAAGCTAGATTCACGGAGCTTTTCTATGATTTCACGGACGCAGTATTTCGTGACGGCATTCCCGGATTTTTCCAACCTCTTTCCCGTCATATCCAACCGGAAAGGAAGGAAAAAATCCAACTCATTCCGTTTGCGATCCCAACAATCGGCCATCCAAGGAAGCGAACATAAATGATTCGGTTTCCTACGGATTTTTTCCGTTACAATTCCGAATGGAATCCTACTGGCGTTTTCAAACTACTCCTGCCAATTCCTCAACTCGGTTCCTAACTCATATTTCAACGAATTATCCCAGTGAAAGAGTGCTGACAATTTATCACCGGCTTCGAGTTCTTAACGAATCTCAAAATGAAACATTAAACACAGCAAAATAATGTAGCTACTAGGCCAATCGTTCTGATTGCTCAATTCCAGCTATATAATATTTCGTTTAATATCATTTTTCCGCAAAGACCTCGACTGAAACAGCGCTGATTCAGTGGCTGCTGCTCTATTTGCTGCCACCATCGTGTGGAAGCGGTTGCAGGGATGGGTGAATTTAAATTGTATGTGGCATAGTGATCGTGATGTTTAATTATTGAAGTGCTGCGTTTTTTTCAGGGTATTCTTGTTTGTTAGGTGCAGCACTCACTTTAGATTAGTTTTGAATTGCTAGCATTGATAGGTGAATACATCGTAAATGCGTTCGAGGTACTGGGATGCAGCGATGTTCAAGGACTTCGCGAGAAAATGTGCTATTAATGCATTTCCAGCGGGTTATGGTGGGATATGATCGTTCCTGCAGAACAGAATTGTGCTGGGCTGTGGCAGGTCCGGTAGTCGGTTTTAGTCGTTTACTCTGTGGAAGCATTGGAAAGTTGCGGACAGCGCTGGAAAAGTCGCCAGTTCCCTGCTTGGAAATAGTTACGGCTTTTCCGGAGATTTCCACGGTGTTCCTTTGTGGTCAGTGTTAAATATCGAAAAAAATCTGGACTGCCCCTTGCTTTCTTGCGTAGATATGGCACAATTCTAAACGGTTTTCAGCTGGATACTATTAGTTTCCGTAAGGATTCCGTCGTAGATATGACTTTGTTCCAAGGTGATCCTGTATAATGGATTTTGTAAGAAGGCGAAGGATCCGGTACGGTACTTTCCACCCCGGAATACTGCTTCCATTTGCCGTGTGCATTCCGGGCGGATCCTGGTGGGAACGTTCTGAAACGCAGCGACACCTGCAGAAAATATCCCGGATCCCGAGGCCGGATTCATTGTTCTGGGTGTTTGTACTTCCGAATCCCAGACTCACTGAGGTTAATGTTTTGATAATCAATCTACGTAGTGTAAAGATGTGGGTGAGGACGAAAAAAGGTGAATATCCACAACCATATGAAATAGAACGTGGCGCAGCTATCACAACTTGCGGTTTGCTGAATCAGTCCCTTAATCGTATCCACAATTGTAGATAATTCTAAATACACTACAGTTCAGGTTACGAAAAGATTTTTTCATTTAGGAATTTTTAAATATCAGAAACGCCATACCTCGGGCATGTGTTATTAGTCGATGAAACGTTTTACAATATACTATTAAGTCAGTTGGAGTAGTAACTCCATAGACACAAGATTACTTGAAAATTTTAATATAAAAATACTAATTTTAAAAGGCACTCTAGGTGTGCCCAATGCCAGGGGGAAAAGTGAGACTCCCGTACTCCTGGACTATAGTGGAAGTACAGCTGAAGTAGATCTTCTCTGTGCTTCCACAGTATTCTCATGGGCATGAAAACTTATTAGCACAGCTCTTTTGGGGCTAACGTATGGAATTTAAACATATCCCCTAGATTGGCTAAGCTAATGCGAAGCAGTTCAAGTGAAAACTTTACTTTATTTTCTACAATCTATAATAAGGGCATAACCTGTTTCCCTGTATCTGTAATGAGAGTCACTTGTTTACTGGTATCACTAACAGTAGTAGAGGCTAGCTACTAAGATCTGTAATTGTAGACTCCCCTACATCTGTGTTGATAGTATCTATAGGCGCAGGGGGGGGGGGCGCAAAATTTCACTTTCAAACTTACACTGACTACTTTCTACGAATATATACATATTTAAACTCCATAAAAACTATTTTAGAGTAGACAGCGGTTAGCGCAATCTCTATTGAATTAAAAATACGAAACACGGTGTGACAATTGTTACTGATTGCCTGAAAACTGCTCTTTTTTTATGCATTTTGGGGTATATTCATCGATGATTCTTTAAAGCTGTCTATTGCAATCATTGACCTTACCTGAAATCTGTTGTCGCGGTTCATGATGTGGCCTGAGCCCAGAGCATGGCATAATGTGACAGGCAAGACTCATACTGCATTTGGTATGACCTCCGATGGAAACTTGACTATTTACATATTTATTAATTAAAACGTCTGCCACTGTCTGTGGGACGTACTAATTTCTACGACGTATCCTTCAATATGCATTTTACGTAGATTGTGTTTCACGAAAATTCGTATTCGCTTGTAGTGAAAGACTTTTCCAAAGCGTTTTGCTGCACCTTTTCTTTTCATATACTGAGTAACACACTAATAAATTTTCAAAAACATTTGTGATGCATCATTGCCAAATTTTCATCCGTTTTAAATATTAGTAGCAAGGTTGAAACTCCATTACGGGCCTTATAATAGCCAGTATGGTCTACCATTACATAAAAAGTCAATTTCACGAAGACAATGCCGCGGTTACATAAGGAGAAGTATTATATTCTACGAAATAATTTTCAGGCTAGTTTTGTTGCACTGTCTTAGCGAGCAGCGCTAAAGCAGTTGCACCAATTTTCTTTTCGTGAGCTAATTGAGAAGAAAACGTTCTAGTAATCAAGATTACTAGGTCCCTTTCACGCTGTAGCCTCGGAGCCACAATATTCCGTGTCTGTGGTTAGAATAACTGACCCACTTCAACATGATTGTTAGCAGAGACGCTTCGACCATAACTCTATGTTCTGAAAAAGAGCAGCACTTTTAGTTTTTCACCGGTGGAACCATGCATGCAAAGAGTGGCCCATGAACAAAGGGAAAACGGTGAGCTTGAAGTAGAAAAGTAGATCGAAGTACATGCTTGCAGTAGCTAAAAATACTAATGAAGTAGCCCTAAATAAGAACAAGTAGCTTTTCAATTTTGATATAACTTCAAGCAGCTTCGAGTAGACTTGAAGTCGAAAAATTCTTAGAAGTGTACCACTAGGGATGCCAATTTACAGTTTATTTAATTTAAATTTTCTCATACAAAAATTTAAATTTAATTTTTGGACTGTAAAATGGTTTAAATTTAATTTTTTTTAAATAAAAATGTGACACCCCTATGTACCACTGGAAGTAGCTGAAAATTACTTCAAGTACAAAAATCCGCCGCTCTCCCTTGCCCATGAATAATGAGTATTTAAGTGTTTTCATTATATCTCCTTTGTACCCTAATTTCTGGATCTGATTATTTTATTGGAAGATACACTGCGAAATTGCAATCATAAGTTCTTTAGGCCTATTGGGGAGAAATTCTAACAAAAAATGGAAAAGGTGACTTGTTCTGGCATTTTTCTGGAAAAATCTACCGTCAATTCCCAACCTTGGAAGTCAGAAGATAGCGAAACAGACTCTAGTCTTTTTATGTACTTTAAAGTGTACTCTTTGTTGATATATGTTAGCTCTAATATATATAGAACGAAAGAGATAAGCAGTGTCACTGATGTTATCTGACAGAATGATGAAAAAGGGGACCTTCGCGGGAATCGAACCCACACCTTCCACTACTCGAGCAGATGTCCTAATCAGTTAGACTAGAAGAACATCTTAATCTTCGCTTAGCTTTCATGTGATCCATCATGGGCGTTAACAAGATATCATTAAGATTTCGTCAGAGATTGGCTTGAAATTTCGAAACTCGAGAATTCAATAAACATTTTTTGACAATGACTACCACCAGAGTACATTAAAGTCCTATGTTGATTATATATTTGGGAAAAGGAATTACATCGAATATCTTTAATAGAATGATGCAAGGGCTATTTGTCATTGATATTTTTCTTTAAATTTAGTTCAAACAAAGTTATCGTGATTTCTGTATCCAATGTGTTCCAGAGCATTTTGAAACTATAGATTAGCACACTCAAAACTTTTTGAATTTCTCAAGTAGTGTTAAATCGATGAGGAACTTCTCGATTATTTTTATCACCCATCGAATACATACCATAATATAATACTTTTAATAGGTTACAGAATATAATTTCATTTCTTTTACGTTTACCACTTATCACAGTGAAAACATCTAGATCAAGTAGTTGTTTAGCTTATCAACTTGGAATTTCACTGTGTCTTAAATATTGCTCGTTTAACTTATCTCATCACCATAGCATAGACACAACCGTTATTAAACTTTAGCATAGTTTTGAACGGTGTATCTTTTATTGAAACAACCATTTCGAAGTATTCCGAAGTAGAAAATTTATGGTAGAAATGCTGAGGGATTCATTATTGATGAAATAGCTATATTGGTTTGAGAAATAAGTGCCACATAAGAAGACCAGATTCCTATAAAGTTTCATGAAATGACTTTTCTCTACTGGTTTACACGTAAGAAAATAGTGACCATCTAAAATTGTGTTGTTCACCTCTCTCAGCATTAATTGACTATTTCATGTTTTCAGCATGGAGGTCTTGTAACGTAGCCATAATCACGTTAAATTGTGTACCAAACGTGTTATTTGCTATTTTTCAGATACTGCAGTGCCACATATCGGATTGACGCTGTTTTCCGCAGAAGCAACTGTCAGAAAATGGCATTCATCAAAGATGAACTTGGCATGAAATATTGCGGTAGAAAGTCAAGACGAAGCTAAAGTTGATTTCCAAGCTCACACTCTTATGATGAAGTCATCCAAAATTAGATGACTTTGAGCAGCTGTTTACCAAACTATGGCCTTTTCGTGTCCGATTTTGCAGCACCAATATTCACTTGTGCCCTGATGTATCCAAATGCTCCTATTTTAATACTGACCATTTTCATTTTCAATATGAAATAATGTGCTCACAATAAGTTCCGTTGTTAACAGCCTCAGAGAGCGCTATTTAGTTGCTAAATAATTCATTTCACTTTGATACCTCCTGACTGCAACATCTTCAATGTATAGTTTTGTGGAACTCACATATATTTTCGAAGAAAATTGTGAGTGTAAGTTGAATTGTTAGGTTTTTGCGGCTCCCCTATACCCCGCCCACCTCCTCCCCATTACAGACATAAAATACAAAAAAACTAACACTTAGATGCACTAATTAGAAACGTTTTTGGTACAGGTCGATTGCCTATGTTTACGACTACTCACATCAGTAATAAAAATCTAGTTTCACCAATTAGAACTCATTATAATTAGGATTTAATCTCTAATTAATCATCAAAATCTGTCGTTTTTATTATTATAGCCCATAGTTACGACAGTATTATATTTTATTATTATTAAAGACATTCGCAACCAGTGTATGCTATCGTTACAGAAGCTAGTAACTAGTTTATGCTACTATTACATTCGTTACTTCTACCACCTACAATAAACAGATGAAGATTTTAATCTTTTTTTTCTCACACGAATACCTTATTCTAGAGCTTGAGTCCACTTTAGTGTATTTACAATTCGGAACTTTTCCATCCACTGGGAAGTTTTTATCAAATTTTCGTTTATGAAAAAATATATCAATTTCTCAACAATATTGATAGCTATATCCTAAATACTGTTTAAACTATTATCATTCACAATATTTCTCAATGAAACCACTAAACACTTCAGCATACTGACATATTCTAAATAAAAAGCTTTTTATACGTTCTCTTTAGTAATGTTTCCTATTGATAGATGCAATAAACTTCAAATGTTAAAAAGGTTTTATTATCTTATTTTTGAACAAAATATGATCTCAATACACTGAAAAAATAAAACTTCTATTTGATCAGTATCTAACTGATCGAAATATGTGAGTTCCACATTTTAGTCCCAACTGGGCTACGCTGAAAAGCGTTTTCGAATATAAACATGAGTATCTCATAAGTTGTTTTATCTTGTTATATTTGATGACTGACTTGATTCATAACTTTCACAGATACATGTATTTACTATTTATGATAGTTTGTTTAGAATGTCTTCACTCAATTTGTATTAAAATAATACACCTGCATTTCTCGAAATTTTCTCCATATTTCATAAAATCTGAATACATATATATATATATATATATTATATCTTACTTCTGGTTGATATAACATTATATAGCTTCAATTAGAGATCAAAGTTACATTCGGTGTTTATGTTATCTTGAACGGTTGTTTTTATGATAGATATTTCTCTAACATTCTCTACTTTTCTTGTACTGCATGCAATAGAACACAGCTGTGTACCTATATTTGCTCACTATTTGATGAATAAATATATGTAGCTTTATGATACAAAATGAATTGAATTCATAGAACCAACGGTAGATTGAAATCAGATGAAAACAACTATTCTAAGAAAATATAATGAACTATAATTCTTGACCAAGTAAGATCCTTCAACATTTAGTCTGCCGCTATCAAACTGCAACATAGTCAATAGTCAATAGTAATAGAATTAGCATGTCTATTTGAGTGCAGAATTTGTCTTGTTAAAAGTAGAATGATTTCACAATAGAATTTTAGTGAATTATTATCATGACACCAATCTACTCGTTGAATAACGGTTCAGTGTGTTATTTATCCGACATGATTCCATTCTCATAGATTGAAGCAACTGTAAAAAGAAATATCTCATTCACGGAGTGAAAATATATTTGTAAATGGAAGATACACCATAATTGACATAGGAATTACAGACTCTTTTTAGTAGCTACTGTCTGAAGTGTAGCAAATACTTTTCTTTCCTTCGAGAAAAAAAACAATTTTTGTATAGCTTGTTTTTTATATTTTCCAATTTGATCATTTTTACGAGAGTTACAGCAAAATTCAGCTGAATTCCGATCTGATTCTTCAGTAAGATAGAAGATGATACTATTAGTGATAATATTCAAACCTAATTTTTACTGCGCTAAACATTCAAGCCTACCGATTCGATCGAAATTAGATCAACGATACCGCATTCTTATCATATGAAATGGCTAGCGTCACTGAGCATTCATCCTATTCCGTAATGTTTAACATTGCGGAATAGGATGTATTCTCGCGTCACTTGAGTTGTAAATTTCATTTAACTTACTGCTAGTCACGTTGCATTGTGGCCGAGCCATTTTGAATACTCTAAAAAAACGAAAAATGCTTTTTTAATACAAAAGACAAGCCATAATGAAGCGTGTAAGTAACTAAGACAAGTAAAATAACTACAGAAGTATGTGAGTGAGAATTATGCGAGTTACTATGGGAAGTTGACATAAAATAAACAACTTTTGCGATCAATATGTAGTTATAGAGTATGTGCAGGAAGTTCAAATCAATAATTGAAGTGCGTACTACATCAGAAGATAGCAGAAAAGAGATGTATCCTTCTGTGTCTTCCATTTCAAACGTAGACACAGTTATAAAAAAGATGTTAGCACAACATCTACAAGATTAATATGTGAAAATTCAATGAAACCGTATTCTAGGTGCCGTTCTTCATTATGATCTGTAACAGTTCTTGAACACCCTCTGTCACTGTCTATGAGCCTTGATGAGAGGGGAGGGACGCAAATTTCTATTCCATATATTTTCAGACTCTTTTAGGTTGTGTTACGCAAAAGAATTGCTGAACACATGAAGCAATATCTTCAAAAATCATAAAGCTACTTGTTTCTTTGAAACAATTTTAAAACCAACCTTGCTACCCTTGTATTTCGTCCTCTCTAGAAGTAAAATAAAAAATGCATACCAATCAGTTGGAAATTTCCAAGTTAAAAATAGAAAAGAGGTGACGAAACAGGCAGAAAAAATGAAGCCCGATAATAAACTAAAATCCCTGTAACTATCACATTACCATATTTCAGCATCAAAGCAACAAAAAGATGGCATGAGGGTTGGTCCCCAAGTAGTAATCCGAAAGTGTCTCGACTAACCAGAATCCCACTGATAATAGAAAAAAGGTGTGAGCCAAATGGCTTCTATTTTGACATTAATGTAAATGATGTAGATTGAAGAAGTCGTAAAGCATCATGTTGGAAAAAAATATATACCAGTGGCCAAAATTTCACGAAGAATGAGACAGACAGCAGATTAAAAAAATAATTCGAATTCGAGGCATGGTTTTGGCCAGACAAATTTATAAGCGTAAACTTTCGGCAATATAAAAGGTGTACAAAAGTTTTCATCAACAATTTGTGCCGATCGAAAACATTTAAAAAAAATGAAAAAACAGAATATTAAACTAAATTATTTTTCTATTTTGACTCAAACTGTTTACTTTGCTTTTTAAATGTTTAAATAGTTCGACTTGTGTAACAGTCATATTCTGCTTAAAATTCCTTCTCTAGCAAAAAATGTTCGTCTACTCTCTAAGAAAAGTAAGTATTCCACCGAACCATTTTAAATTTCGCATCAGCTAAGAAACCATTTTAAGATCTGTGGGTCGAAAAAAGTCCGGTATCGAAACGACGAAACCATTCAGGTTCGAGATAAATCCGTTATCGTTTAAATCTGAATGGTTTTGTAGCAAGGTTTGGTCGGGTGCTCGGGGAATAACTATTTTAGGTTTAGTAGCTTATGCGAAATTTAAAAAGATTCGCTAGGACATCTCTTTTTTTAGATTTTAATCTATGTGGAATTAAAAACAAAGCACACCCACACCCTTGCTGCCGATTATTACATCAATAAGTCCAGAGACAAATATTCACCATAATTTTACTTAGAGCTCGTTGAATGGAAAAAAAGCAATAATAGAATTGTTCTATTTTGTGAAGCCCGCCCTGAAAGGAGTGTTGAAGTGTTTAGGGTAGAAATTTTGCCCCCATCCCCGCCCCCTCCCTTCGCCCAACCGACTGTTACCGACAGATTAAGAGACCATTGGAAACCGTGGCCGACATCTCAATTGCTTAGTTATTTAACTAATTACTATGCAATTACTTAATTGGGCATAACAGGCCGTGACAGGCGGTCTTCAAAAATTACTATAGATCATGACATACGCTTTAATTAATTGACTAATTAGTACCATATGAATTGAGTGCCCATCGCAGACTGTTACACAACATCTTCAGAGACCATCACACAGCGTGCCAGACAATCTTCAGAACAAGTATAGACCATCAGAGATGCTGTTTCAGCCTTGCACAGATTATCACTGGTAGCGGCAAACGAGATGTCTCACAAAATGAACAAAGAACTCCCTTGAATACATCATCTCTATGTAATTTTCTGCAGTGATTATGTCGTGCTTCACATTTTTATCCCAGAGGGATTGCGCTAACAGCTTGTTTTAGGTGTGGCAATTGCCGCCAATTACCCTCTGGTGGTCCACCGATGGATGAGCAGAATGAACATAATAATGACAGAAAGATAGTGTAATGTGTGCCTATTGATCATTCAGATCAAGTGAAATGCCTTCTATCCTTCTTCATCACGTTTGCAATCGAGAAAGACAGAATGCTGACCGCAATATATGTTTCTATTTAATAAATATGCTAGGGAACAAAATAACGCCACTTTCTAAAGTTAGTTTTTATATAACAGCATCCAGTTTTCAGAACCTAGATGTATTTTCAAAAATCATTTTGTTTCCAGAAAGCAGGTAACTTTCCAGCTGAGCTGAATTTTGCGAAAAAGGCTTCCACCCATTGAGAAAATTGCAACGAAGTTTAGTCATTTATCAAAAATAAATATAAATGATGAATTCATTTGAAGTAGGGTTGGTACCAGAATAGACATTGCTATTTTCAATCAGTCTACAATTTACACTGGCGAATATCCAGTTGACAAAATTTGTGAAATACGACTTTTTTGGAAACTTATGTAAGAGGCAGATTTGTTTTGGCCTACGATATATGTTAGTCTAATTTCAAGAGAAAACTTGAATGCTTCTGGAGTATGGCGATCAGTCCTCTCGTGTCACTTACTGTCGATATAGTGTGCTTCCTGGCTGGCGATTATGCATTTGAAACACATGCATGATAAATTTTAGTCAAGTAGAAAAGTTCATTTCAAACAGTTAAAATCATTTGATGCTGTAAGAATCAGTCTGATTGAACAGAAAGAGATTTAAATTGGTAGTAGTAGTTGGAATGTTTGCATGAGGAGTACTATCTTACCTTTAAATTATGTCTGTTACGATCTGCTGGAATCTATGCGAGATTGAAATATGAAAGACGAAAAAATTGTTTACTAGGAAGCGCTTGACGCTTCATATCGGTACCGACATTTCCGCATAGTGACGCTATCGTACTTGACACTTCCACACACAGAATAAAGGTGTTGCTTTTACTGTGTTAACCTAATACACTTTCTAAAAAGTGTTTAACAGCTCTGTGAGTGTTGAGTCTGATGTTGGGTTTAGAGAAAGCTTCTTCGGTAAAAGCTTGGAATTAAGGTGTGCACTCTAATGTTAATCTTACGATTGGACGCACTTTCTGGAATATCTCTGAGTGCAAAGATGTGAGTTTTGATCCTAGGGTTTCTGTTGCATTCTAACATACACATCGAACCTCTGAACTTACCCCCTCAATAACAGCGGCTGATATTTCGGAACATAAATATTAACCTAACATAGAAAAAAATAAATTATTCATTTGATACCAAAGTGGTGAGCATCTATCATAGTCTATAATAGTCATGTACACATTTGCCAAGGTCTGAGATAGTGGAAGCCAATGGGTCGATATTTCTACCCAATATACTTCAATTCTCCTTATAGATCGTGCTTCACAAAATATTGATGTAAACATAATTCTAATAAACTAATTACTGTTTAGTCAATGAAAAGTTGAGAAACGAACTATGTTTATCGATTAATATCCGATTTCTCCGAACACTATTAGGGATAAATAAGTAGTAGCTACCCTCCTCCAATCTCCATCACCTATAGTGTCGAAAATAAAAGATTTTAGTTTTTGGATACTTAGTTTTTCCTGAGGATATAATAAATAGCTCTCAATTAATATTGGTGTTGATTCTCATAGACGTGGTTATTAAAAGCTTCACGAAAATAACAGACTTATAACTATAAAGTAGAATAGTACAAGTTTGACGCTCCAGCTATCATTAGATCTTTGTCCAAACCAATATAGCGATCTATTTCAATACAAAACTACAATCATATTCTTACTTGATATTTTGTAACGATGCAAACACGGAACTGCGTATTTTTATGATCGAAGTGATTTTTAAAATAAGTAAAATATTTACTTCTGAGTAGATGAAAAAAAATGAAGTTACATTAATATGTTACATTTGTTTTCGTCTGCGACCCCGCCAATATCTGAAATTCGGCGAAAATAACAGCTTGCGTAAAGTCAACTAGAATGTCTAGGAAGTAGAAGTACGAAAACATATTGCAATAAGGATGAGTCACATTCGCATTTATCTCTTCCTGTCTGCTGAATATTCATTCACAGCTTTCTTTTACGCTCACCAATCCATATAAACAAGTCGGCTGAACAACCTTCAAGAGCTGACTAGCTAGAGTTTTGAAAATTGGAATAATAAAACGACATTGAAACAATTGAAAAATATGCTGGATAGCGGATTTGCAGCATTTCTCATTTTTGGGAAATGTGTTGCAAACCATGGCACATTTTAACTTAGCATGCGACTTCTCAAGCTATTGTGAAGCTCACGATTTAATATTTTATTCTTAGTGACAGTTGTAAAGAAACGTTTTTCTTCGGTAACGAATATTTGATATATATATATATATATATACGGTTTTCTTAAAGATCCAAGCTGCAAAATGTATTCATTTTTATGTCTTTCTAATTTACTCTGAAATTTATAATAGGGCGCTCTTTCACGCTTCGCCAAAATTTTATATTGTACTTATCAAATATATGAGTAATAATAGCTTATAAATAAATGAAGTAGAATCATATGCATCATTGATTCGTTGGTAAAAATGACGTCATAACTACGCACTGCGCCAGCTGTCGACAATCGGGAAAAGAAGCAACCAGAAAGATTTATGCAATTTAGTTTATATGATTAATCTGTATTTTCTAGACATCTTAAAATTGATTACAACAATAAACAGGATATCAAAAACTGGTTTACCAGAATTTTATTGATTCAAGTGCTTGTTGAAAGATACTTGATAGGGACGTTTATTCTTTTCAATGAGACTGAAAAACAGGGTGTGGGTGGATATTTTATGGCGGGGATTGCTTGCCAATATAGAATTTTTCATCTCTTCTTCGTACTTGTGAATGTTGAATGTAGCGATATATGGTTTTTGTGGTGTAGCATAGATGTACAGTATGTAAAAAAATTATTTGGACACTTACGACATCTCTTTTGTGAAGTAAATTTCACAGTTAAGGAGAAACATTTTCTTGACTTCCATTACACCATTCCATAGTCCAGAATCTCTAATTTATTCTACACGTAGAACGTTTTTCTTTCAATCCGCTTTTTAGGAATTTTGAAGGGTTTTCAAGGAAACCCTTGATTTCATGCACAAAAATTTTATTTGGACACTTCTAATATTCCTGTTCTAAAACACTAATTTATAATTGAAATATTTTGAAAATAGCTCATTCGATATAGAAAATCGTTTTCTACACGGAGGTATTGTTTAAAATTTAAAATATTTCGATAGAATCTTCAAACCCTCGAAATACCTGGGTTCCTATTAGTTTTCTAGATAATNTAAAAAAATTATTTGGACACTTACGACATCTGTTTTGTGAAGTAAATTTCACAGTCAAGCAGAAACATTCTCTTGCCTTCCATCACACCATTCGATACTCCAGAATCTCTAATTTATGCCACTCGATGCAGTTTTTCTTTCTCTATCTAATGATATTTTTTGAGTCAACTTTCTATTCATTTAAACCCCAAAACTTCTATAATTATCTAGAAAACTAATAGGAACCCAGGTATTTCGAGGGTTTGAAGATTCTATCGAAATATTTTAAATTTTAAACAATACCTCCGTGTAGAAAACGATTTTCTATATCGAATGAGCTATTTTTCAAAATAGTTTGCTTTAAAATTAATGTTCTAGCACAGGAATATCGCAAGTGTCCAAATAAAATTTTTGTGCATAAAATCAAGGAGTTTGTTGAAAACCCTTCAAAATTCGTAAAAAGTGGATTGAAAGAGAAACGTTCTACGTGTAGAATAAATTAGAGATTCTGGAGTATCGAATGGTGTGATGGAAGGCAAGAGAATGTTTCTGCTTGACTGTGAAATTTACTTCACAAAACAGATGTCGTAAGTGTCCAAATAATTTTTTTACATACTGTATATGTAAGTTTCAATGTTACGTATTGATTGAAAATCGCGGAATAGAAGTGTGATGGGTAGGCGAGAAAGGCGATGTATTCATGGCAGAAACTTTTGGGTTAAATGAAGAAGTGGTCATCCGTGTCATGCGAACCAATCGAAAACCGACGGTTAACAAGCGATTTTCGATCGATTCGTGCGATATAGACAGCTTCTGTTCTCACCTACATTTTACGTTAGTTCTATACGAAAGCGTCATTCCCCGAGTTTCTTGAATTCTCTAAGAATTAAGAGAGTTCAGATTCCTTTATTCAGTTTTTGTTCGATACTTTTATTATAATTGTTCCAGTCCCGAAATCTCCACGAATTCACCATTCACGGAAGTTGACAACACATTGATATTTGAGAGTACTTAGAAAAGCAACTTACCCATTTTGGTTTACGAGCGATACTTGTAAAATTTCGTGAAATATTATAACCAATGGCTTTGTTTCAGCTAGTCTCGTTGAACTAAATGACAACAAAATACATCCCTTAAAATCATGAATTTACATACATATATCATTACTTTATTATTTCTATCAATAGATCTGAAGCAAGTAGCATAGTATTCCAATTTTTAAATGAAATAGATCCGACCATTCTATGGTAGATAATACTGGAAGTCTATATATCTTCAATTGAAAGAAAATAAAATGAAAAATGGCAACAATATAAATCACATTAGCATTTCATCAACAAATAAAAAACATGCAATTTCTAAGATCATTTGTCAGAAATACGATGCATTATTATATAGATATCGCCGATCGTGAACCACATCAACCTAAGACTTCTCTCTCTCTCTCTCTAATTCTTTCATTAATTTTTCATGACCTCAGATTAATTTAGTACGCAGACGCGAAACATGATTATATAGTAATAGGATTTTACTGTATATTGGATGTGTAAACTGTATAGAATGCTGTTCTATAATCTACTTACGTAGTGCTTGTATTATCATTTTGAACCCAAGGGAATTTCATAGCATTATACTAAAATACCTATAATAAGAAAAAATTGCTATCTATCTCTGAGTATTTTAATAAATATTATGCTACATAGTTGTCTTAAAGTTAAGTTAAAATAAAAAGCACTCTTCATCCAGGCTTGTATTGTGTTTGATGGTTTATTTCACACATTATTATGCATACTATTAAACTCGGAAGTACGCATTGTTTTTACTACCGTGGTCGTCAAGTGATTAGCGTAGGAAAAAAGTACACAAAATCTACAGCACAATTTTCTTTTCTTTTCTTTTCTTTTCTTTCTCTTTTTCTCACGTATTGACAAGCGAACGGAGAAGGCTTGAGACTGAAAAACGTTTTATTCAGTGTTTCGATATTGTTGTTTTCTTGTTGATTGACATCAACGAAACAAAAAGTATAACAATGCAAAATATGCATGGGTACTCTGCAATAAACTTGTCATGATCTACTGTCTATCATAGAGGCGAATACTAATTATAACAAAAAATAATCCTCTACATTTTTTAGAATACACTCTTCAAAGTTCTCAACATATATAGTGTTGATTTTTTTATTGTGCGTTCAAAGTTTCTATATTCAATCATGTTTTTATTTTTCAATAAAATGTTATATACCTTCCTTTTTATGGCACGACGATGAGCGCAGTAGATTCTTATGGAATAATGATTGTTAAAATCATATAGACTTATAAGGTTTTCGAAAAATAAGGCGAGCGTATTCAACGAATAATCGCAACCGTGGGCGTTGATATCAAATTTTTATTTAAAAAAAGACGTGACTTTTATACATTATGCACTTTATCAATTGGCATCTCGTTCAAGTTTTGACTTGATTTAATTTTTACTACTAATTCAGCACATGAAAATATTTGAATAATGCAAATAGATTTAATCAACAACGTGGTTGTTAATATGCATAGTATGAAAAAAGTAACAACGTGAAATATCAGAGATGGAATGCGTCATTATTTATGATAGATTGTTGGTTGTATTCTTTCTAATAGAGTAAGAGTCTTATAGTCGGAATCTCTCGAGTATTTTGGTTTTTGCATATTGTGCTCAAAACTTGACTTTATTGGTGTTTACAATATGCGTCACTCTCTATCGTTGATTCCTTTATGTACTTTCCATTACATGTTAGAATAGCTACGAAAGTTCATAATATATGTTCAGTGTTTGTTTCTTTCATATTCTCATTCGAACAGTTTCTAGTTACTTTGTCTTTTGTAAATGAATGTATCTATATAATAAAGAAATGTGATTGGAAATTCAGCTGATGAAGTCATATATGTCTATGACTCATTCATTTTCAGAAATAAAATCGAATACAACTAATATACCGCATATAAAGATATATCGAACAGAAACCTAATAGAATTCGAGCTTGACACTTGCGTCATGTGAGCAAATTTTGATGAAGTTTTAAAGACTATTCCAATTTTTAGCTATGTAATTATCAAACGCAGAGCAAACAAACACCTCGTACCAAAAGCACATACACAGGAGGAAAAGTGCTCACTAGAATGATTGTTTACGATGTTTTAAAATTTCTTACTCCCTTTTTTCATGAGCGAAATAACGAAAGGTCAAACGACAATGTCGAAGTGACAGCTGTCAAAATCTACCTCACTGTTTCTATGGGAATGTTTTGCTCGAACAAATATCACTAGATTCTCAATGTCTTATCGATGGTGAAAATTTTACGGAGTAGTCACTTGTAATTTTCTGAAAGGTATTGCTTTTTACAATTTTTCACTAAACTACCTGACTTTTTGGTTAATTAATTGATCGCATCAACTATATTCGTGATGAAGAAAAAATGTCAAAAACAAAAATCAGACAAGAGAGCGTTCTTTTTCGAGCGAGAGTGCGATTACTACAACCCAGGTCGAACATTAAGACGACTAGATACGGTCGTATCGTAAACAGGAAACGACCAAGCACTGTACCGTATACGACCGTAACAATATCGTAATCGACCGTTTACGGCAGTAATTCTGAGCAAAAAGAAAAACACATCATAAACCGCTCTAATCGATAGTGAGCACACTACAGACATCAATTCAACTACATTTCTATAGAAATCACACTAAAAGAATGCAAGCAGCCAAAAAACCTACTGCAAATCACACCGAAAATTACAGAAATCATACTTCCAACAGATCTTTTCGGAGCACTGTATATACCCTAAATCTACCGAGAGCACCTAAAGCTAACTCCCTATAATTTTCCGTGCATCAAACAGCAAAAATCATGACACATCTAAAAAATACAAAAAAGCACCGAACCAATCCTGCTGAAATCACCTTTCGAAGGAAGCATCGTAGAGAATTGTGAATAGCAGAATTAAATCCATAGCATCAAGAGATCCATATTGGGTGATTTCGGCTCCATCCTGCAGCAGGGAACATGAGAAATCTGAAAAAATACGAAAAGTATCGAAGAAATCCTGCTAAAATCAATGTTTTCCGTATATAATTCATCGAAAAGCAGTAATAATTTGCGACGATGATATTTGGCATCAATAACAATAAGTGCTTATGATGTTATTTACGATTAATCACATAGTATCGAGAATAATAAATCTTTAGATGATGAGTATTTATGCAAGAGATACAAGAAAATTGGTTAAATGGGAATCGCCAAAAATCATTTCTTTTGACTTTCACTGAAGATCATCATTAAAAAAATACAAAATTTTTTATATAGCGTAATATAAGTAAAGGCACCCATGGAAATCGGGGAAAAAGTTAGAAGAATCACTAAAATCTCCTTAATGTTTGTTACGGAATTGCATCGTTCCGATTGTAGAAATACCTTTCAAGCTTGCTTTTTTCTTAATTGAGTGGATTTATTCAGCAGTCTTCAACAGGAATTCGATATAGGAATATTTTCAGTATACATCTGCTTAAAAGTTTAACTCGATTGTAAGGGAAAACGATGTTTTTGTTCGATTTATTGCGAAAGGTCAAGTGGGATTTCCGGATCTTTCTGACATAAGGCTTCTAGAGATCATACGGAACCTATGTATTCTGCTTTTTTGAGTGAATATCTATAGAATTTCTTGAATGTTGCACATTCAGGCAACTCTAGTTTCTGATTTGCGACTGAAATCATAAGAAATTATTTTAGCTCGAAGTCTGGTTTTTGATAGAAACCGTCTTTGACCTCTAGTGGCACTGCAATGGAGCAGAAATAATTTGGTATAGGTGAATAGTTGGCGAGGTTGATCAATGAATTCGTGGACTTATAGTAATATTTAGTTAAAAGTTAGGGCACGGCATGTCTTCTGTCCTTACCCATAACGTTTAAGATGCAGAAATGCTGCTTTTGGATTTTTTCAGTGAAAGTGACCGTAAATGATAGGATTTGTCGTAGATACTCTGCTAAGGATGGAAACAGATGATTTATGCTGCTCCTTTTCGATAGATAATAAAAGTCTGCGAAGAATCCTGAAGATGTGTCAGAAACCCCGACCAGAAATCAAGCAAATAATGAAGGAGCTGCCAGATTATTATTTAGTATAGATTTTTTACTTGTGAACAAATATGAGTATTATTGTGTTGGCAGAGAGCAACCTTAATCGTTGTTCATTATACTAGCCAGAGTTTGCAGTACTATTGCGCTGCACCATTGCCAGAGATTTGTCGGTTCAGGCAGTATTTCATGGCCTTTTGATGATTTTCTCATATTAACGATTTGAATTTCAAGCAGGGGATATGCTTGAAATAGCAGGCTTGTGTAGGTTATGAAAGCTTTCATGATAGATCGATTGATAGACGTCTCTGCCATAAAAGCTGGAATGAATCAAATCCGCAGATAAACTCTATAGTGTGTGATTTATGGGTTGATTTATGAGAATGTTCCTACGTAGTTCAGAAATTCACCGATGGATTTTGGATTTTTCTCCGCAATAGAGAACTGTGGATGTGTTACAGTTTATTTTGATGTTCTATCTATACATTCCCCATGTTTAAAAACCACAAAAAATTGTAGTTAAATGATTTTGCGGGCTTAAAGGCGATGAAAATTATAGCATTTCTATGTGATGAATAATAAAATTGCTAATAAAAACTAGCTAAACTTCTGATGACAGATTTAGCCAGATTCTTCGATTTTTTAGGCTTGAACCCTTCTAATAGGATTTTTCTTTCATTAAAATCTATTCAATTTTCTCTTCTTGGAAATGATTGTGTTGATTTCTAATTTGAAACTGGATTTCTCTTGATTGCGTGTTCAAAATTCATATCAACTCGATTACTTTTTGAAAAACGGTACTTCTTGAAGGAATATAACTACCACGAAAAAAATTAATGGGAATCGTATTTTTGATCTAAAACAAACAGTCAATGGTCAGAAGAAGTTTTTTTTTGGATATATATGAATATTACAAGACTAGACACTTATAATACAAATAAAAATCTAATATGAAAATAGAAACTCTTTATATACTTTTTGAGTCTTTTTAATACATGCTTGAATAATACTCAATGATAAACCATTTAAAACTTCATCGAGAGCATTTTCTAGTTCATATTGTGATTTAGAATTTTTGTTTGTATTATAAATGTCTATTCTTGTAATATTCATATATATCCAAGAAAACTGCTTCTGACCATTAACTCTGTGATTTTTGATCAAAAATACGATTTGCATTAATTTTTCCGTGGTAATAAGATTGTGCTAGTTTTGATGGAGTAAAATCGTCATTTTTCACATGCAAGTGAAATTTCATATGTTCTATCAAATGGTAATTTGAATTAACTAGATCTCGAAGCGTTCTCCTACAATTTCGAAAAATCCAAAGAAATCCTGGAATTTCTTTTGTTGAATCTGTCAATATTCATTCCAAGAAATATTTCAACTCTCACACTCGTGTATCAAACAGATCTCAAGAAATTTCATCGAATTGTAAAATCAGATTTTTCGCCCCTCTGATAATGGTCCCAAAATCTCAAAATACTATTTTTTCTATGAAATTCTAGCACCATATTCGATTAAAAGTTGCCCATATTCGTTAAAAGCCTTTCTATAAGCGTTCCACTCATGATATAAACACAAGTCTAGGAGATCTATTTAATGATGTCTGCAGATTTTTCATAGCTCATAGTAGGATTTTTTAGGTTTCTTTAGCATTATTCTATCAGCGCTGAAGTCTGATTTCAAACTGCGGAAAAGATGTGGATTCCACTGAATAGAGTTTGTCGAGTTCCACTTGGAACATAGGCACGAGAATGGAACATTGGTCGAAGTGAATATGGCCGCATTTTACAAAAAAAGGAAAAGAGGATTTTTTGGATTTTTCAACATTTCCGGAGTATGGTTCGAGATCTCGTTAATCGAAATATACTACTCGATAGGGTATACGAAGTTCTACTAGTAATATGACTATGGACGTTGGAAAATCAGCTCAGATGAGTATCTACAGGTTTTACTTGAATGCGATGCTAAATTCACCTACACAATGGTCACTTAGTACTCTTCACTACGATAGCTTGTGTAAACTATAATCTAAAAAATGCTACTATACTTTAAGCGAACAGCTAGTCATCGTAAACGACCGTTTACTGTGATACCCGAAAGTCGTTTACGGAGATTTTTACGATCCTCACTTACGACTACCGTATTTCATCGTAACACTTCGTTTACGGTAACAGTAAACGACTACAAAATACTGTCGCCGTTTTTCATCGTGAGTAATAGGTATACGGCCGTTTACGACTCAGGATGATCGACCTGGAATACATGATCAATCAGTTATGACAGTGTATGCCTTTCGACTCGAAACCTTCGAGTCGACAAAGAACAAATAGTTGGAAATTCCCAACTTGAAATTCGTGAAAGGTGAATAGGAAAAATGTAGAAAGCAAAAAAGCACAGTAAGGTGAATGGGGGAAATGCGTCATCAATGAGTACTTACACAAATAGTCAAAAATCTAGAGCAGTTAAAGTTCACACGGCACAGGCCAAATTTAGAGCAACAAAAAATGTCCAACTAATATTTATTCGATGCGTGTTGACCATGAAACAAAACAATGTCAATAAAAAATGCTCGCTACAGGCTGCTGATTGTTTATAGTATGAAATTTTGCCAATCGATCGGATGAATCGCTTGCTACAGATACGAGATTAACATGAATCTGTATAAAAATTTAAATAACGAACGAAATATATCCCGTTTTATGCTAAAAATTGTTATATATCTGAAGACTTTTCTAAAGACAAAGCGTCAACTCAAAAATTTATCACACGATATTCCAAGAAATATCTACAACAAAGACGAGACCTAAGCGAAGCGATCACAGCGTAACTTTAGACTTGAACAGATAAGAAGCATTCGATGACTTTGCTTATTTCATCAAAGCTCTCATGTAGGCTAGTATAAGCTCTAAGAAAAACTGTCAATACAGTTGCTTTTCTTATGCTACTGGGCAGTTTTCAACATTGCATGCCTTTCAAAAAATACAGTTGATGATGTTGATGAATTAACCAGCTCAACTCGGCCGTTTATTAGGCACTGCTATTGCCAATAGAATTTCTGTCACATACTTCAGAATTCTCAGATGCATTAAAACACTACCGAAAAGTTCTAATTTTTTTCGTATCTCAGCATTTCCTTAATACAATCCATCGCTTAAGTTAGAAATCAAACTCTGAACTGTTGCCAATAAACTAGTGAAAGAAAAACACGATAACATATAATTCAATCATTATCAACAATGAAGGCATGGCTATAGTCAGACAAGAGTTAGTTCGTTCTTCTACATTACACCTAATCTAGTCAAGTCTCATCAATCCAATCGCCTCTGCTTATGATTACCATTGCAAATTCCAGACCGAAAATAACAAAATTGATATTGTAGTTATTACGCATGAACACGCATTTGGCTTTTAGGCTTCATGCAAAAATATTGAAAAGTCTTTAATCTAAGAATGATGCTTAACGACAAAATATGTACTGCTGAATCATTCGTAAGGGGAAAAGGCGGGTTTTGGGATTTTGAAAATCCCAAAATTGGAAAGCATTTCCCGCCACGAATTACGTAGTTTCGACTTGAAATTCTTCCCATATATAGGTTTCATGATTCATAGAAGATCCTAAAAGTTTCAACTCGAACAAATGTTTTCTTCTTAAAATATTGAATTTTCAAAAAACCTGGAGTTTTTGATCGTGCCGTTAAATGAGCATTTCTTGTGCATTCATTATCTTGAGAAGGAAACATCCGTTTGCGCTGAAAATTTTAGAATACTCTAAGGATCATCAGACTTACACATGGAAAAAATTCAGATGCAAAATTCCATCATTCACGTTTTGGATTTTCAAAATCCCCAAAATCTCAAATCCGTCTTTTCCCCCTTGATCATTCGTCATGATAAAATTCGATTCGTATCTTTGCACCTCCCAGGTCGACTAATCCGACGACGGATTCTATCGGATCCCAAAACATCCTACTAACCGAAGTAATCCAGTTGGATTCTGGGTTTCGAAACTAATGACGGATCCGATGGAAGAATTTTAAAAAATATCAAAATTCTATTTAGTGCAAAAAAGCTTTTTAGAAATTGACTATAACAGTCTTTTTTGGCGCATCGGATCCCAGAGTAAGATACGATCGGATAGTATCGGATCCAAATCTCGGTCCGAAGTTCGGCGAAATCTGTTGGCTCTTGTCGGTTTTCATGTAAGATCCGATGCAATCCGTTTTCAGATCCGATTGGATCCGATTGTAGGAATGAACGAACTGGGCTATCATTCATCATCAGTATTCACTAGTTTACAATTCAGCTAAATAAGCAAAATGAAGGTTTATTTATTTTCAAGTTTTTCAATTTAATCTATGACTATTATTGATTCCTTTTTGAATAAAAAGAATAAATCATACATAAAAAGTTTTCGTTCACGGTTAAAACAGAAAGTATTTGCACACCGCAAACACAATTAAATATTCATAAAAAAAATCAAAAGGCGAAGAACAAACTGACTACATTATAAGAGATAAACAAAAGTACATTGCACACATTCACATAACCATGTTGGAGACTGAAAAGAAAGTTTCAAATACTTTCGGTCTATTTCTTCCGGAAGATCAAGAGAGAGAGAAAAACATAGTGTAATAATGAGATCATGCGTATTCCTTGAAATAAGAATAAAAAACAATGACTAAATAGTTTTCTTTGAGAGATTATTATTGCTAATGAGACTATAATTATTCCGCAACACTGAGAGGTCCTTCAAGAAATAATTGACGAACACTTAGTGATGCTGATAATTCCAAAATCATTTTGTGTACTTGAACATTTTCAAGAAGATCATTTGATAATTGCGGTTGAGACGATGGATAAAATCCAGAGCCCTAAATATTTATGTGAGCATGAATTTGATATTCATGTGAAAAACAAGCTTCTCTACCAGGGGGGTTTCACACCCACCCTGCTTTTGTTTCGGTCAATAAAACCGGAAAACTGTTTTAGGGATATTTTAGTGTCGGATCTATACGAACGAAGAAGAAACACACCCCGATTCTCTAATCATAAGTCCGTGCTCGTTGTCAGTTTAGTATTCAAGCAATCTCAATCTAGTCGAACTAAAAAAATTCAGTATAAACATTACTACACTGTGAGTGTTCTGAACACCTAGTGAGTGATCCTCAATTGAAATCGACGTTTATTTTGCACTAATATATTACCTTGAATGCTCGATGTAAACGAAGGACAGCATAACAGAAAACGAAACGTGCAAGAAATAATCTTAAGAAATCATCACCAATAAAATGATAGACTGAAACATCTAAAGAAAAACAAAGTTTTGTGTTTTAATCATAAAATAAAAAATTAAATAAAGTCTTACCAACAAGTTTTGATTTTAAGAAAATTTTTATTATTTCAAAAATAATCTTATTAACATTTTCTTGACACAGATTCCATTGTTCGCTGGTTAGTTCATTTAAATGACAAACAAAACAGAATGCAAATGCTGGTGTTGTTAAAAATAATGTAAATAAACTTCCTTTATTTTGATAATCTAATAAAAGCACAAAACACTGTTTTTGATCCGTCAAGTTGGGAACAAAAAAACTATGTCTTACCATGAAATACTGCGGGTATTTTAATAGGTGAAAGTAATGAAACCAATGGTTGACCAAATAAATTCGGTATGTTTTGAAATACCGTACTATGATTACTATCGATAATTAAAAATAATGGTTTACGTAAAAATGGATATAAATCTCCTGGAAATATATTATGAATATCTTTAGGAGTCGTTGTCGTTGTCGTCGTTGCTGTTGTTGTTGTTGTTGTTGTTGTTGAAGGTGATTTTTTTCCAAGAGTATTTGCCGGTGAATTTGAATTATCATTCGTTTCGTCACGACGATTATTAGTTTTTACACCACCAAAATCATATGAATGTTCAGTTTTTACCTTCAGATGTGTATCATAGCCATCAGCAGATATATAAAGAAGAAGAACGCCATTTGGCGGTAGTTCTTTAAATGCTGATGCGGTAAATGCGTAAATTTGACTGAATGTTGGCTTGTAGAGAAGATATTTATGAGGATTTGAACGTATTGATAATTCACCATCGGATAAATTCTAAATTTATTTTAATTTTATTATACGATTAAAGGCTCAGCTTTGACAAGATAGTTTTTGAGATATTGTCGATCAGAATTTATAAAGGAAAAAGGCTGTAGGTAGATACTATTTATTACATATGATAAAAGTTATTTGAATCTTTCTATTATGCTGAGATACAGTCTGACTATTTGTTTAATTGTATAATATGATGATGACGCTTGTTAAAGGAAATATGCGATGGACTTAATGCGAGACTTCTAATTAGTTACTGGAACTTTTTGGACATTTTAAAATAAAACTACGACTATTTCTGAGGGTTAGCACCTAAGAGTCAAAAAGACTACGATCAACACTATCTCAAAACATTCAATAATCTATTTCTGTAACCTCGAAATAGCTCTAAAGTTTTCAAGAAAGTAGTACATCGTAGCTATCATGAAAATACATCGATTTCTTTTTATCAAAGGCTACTTACAAGTATCTCCTTCTGTTGACTAGCTGGTGATTGCAGCAATGCCCTTTCATCCGACGATGACGTGGATTCAATGGACTGTCTTTCAACTGCTTGTAACATTCGATACATATCCAGAGTTACTAAACGAGAGAAAAAGAGAAGCCTCCTTTGGTTAAATGAATTCAACCAAAAGATCAAATGTTTTACATTCACTGAATTTAATTTGATCTTGATAATTTCCAATAATGATAATTTCTTCAAGTGAATATAATTGTATATTTGATAGGATTTTATCGGCACCCATGGGCAATGGTGGTATTACAGAATTTGTTAAACGATAATATAATGTAAGTGGTGTTCGATCAACACTTAATTGATTATCAATATCGATAAATGTTGAAACTTCATTTAATACAAGTTGCCATTCAAGACTATCGTCTGGATCGTATGCTTTAACATATTCATCGATTTGACGACTCAATTCACGTACTAAATCACGCATTATCTTTGTTTTTTTTAATAAAAGACAGACGACAATAAATCGTGCATAATAGCGTAATTTTTTGACCATTAAATCTGGTTTTTCTTCACGATTTACTTTTGAATAATAAGCACGTGTACGTATAGCCGAATAGAAAGCAAAAGCCTCATTTAAATAATTTGCTTCCGATGTTCGTATATAAAAATGATAATAAAGTTGGCCAATTTTCGATGCGATTTCACCGATTTGCCAACGTTTCAAACTAAGTTTTTTATCGAGAAGAACTCTAACCGAAAAAAATGGAGTACACAAAACTGATTAAACTAGAAATCAATTTTTATATACCTATGTTGTTGTTGAAACTTCCATAATTTAGTGTAAACATCAAATGTTCGTCCAAAATATGCTTGCCATTGTTTATGTCCATATTGTGGAAGATCTCTACAAGAGAAGAATACGAATTTATTAGATGGGTAGATTTAAATCATTTTTATAAAAAAAAAAAAAAACGTTAGCAAACTTTCGTTCGGATTTAAGAGCTATTGATCAGAATGGAATATCATTTTTGAGCAAAAAAGATTCAGTATTGAGGAAAAATCAGACTCGTTGATAAAAAATATATTGAAAAAATCGAATATTTAAAAATATGAAATAAATTTAAAAGATAATTGATATGTACCATGTTTTTTAATCGATAAATTCCTGGTGTTTCATCGACAATAAAAAGGTTTCGAAGCACTTATTTTAAATTTATATTTCTCCTTGAACAAAAAAGGAATTTTTAGCGACAAGCCTTGGAAGCTTCAATTTATCGCTTCACTTCATTAGACAAATCTCAACGAGATCAAATTGTTTTTTGGAGAATAAAAGATCGTTTGTATCCATTTCGAACTCATATCTCTTAATTCAACATGTTTTACATGGATGAGTTTATGCTTCAGGGCCTACTATATTCCTAGTTAAAGGGTTATAGAAAGTACTAATGAAGTTTATATTTCTTGATAACTCTCCAAAGTATACTTTTTAATCCAAAGTCTTAAACTGTACCTTAATCCATTAAATAGTTGTTTTGATTTATCAAGTAAATGAGTAAATTCTTGTACAATTTTATCTTCAGCATCGAGACCATCATTTTCATTTAAATCTTGATAATTGCCTGTTGAGACTAGCTTATCAGTTGGAGTCATATTTGTTGCTGTCATATTGTCATGATGAAAAAATATTTTTTGCACAGAAAAAAAATAGAAAATCTAAAAAACAAACAGATCTTATGAAAAAAATTCACATTCTTTAATCAAAACAAAAAACATTAGTATTAAATGGACGGAAATTTTTGCATTCAAACTTAACATTCTCGTGGTTTAATATCACAAATAAGAAATGGCTGGTATATTATGCAAACATTTGCATACTGGCAAAATTGTAAAATTTATCAACCTGTGTGCGTGCGTCAGCCGGTGATTGACTGATAAAATCTGAAACGAAAAAAAGATTCTATTCGATAAAAAGATGCAAACAGATTTAACATACGAGGTAAATTTTGATATTTCGTTGTTAATAAAGCATGAAGATTTTGCTGACAAATAGATATAGAATTGTTGCCAGCAAATTCAAGTCCAATAACAGGACCTTTAGCAACCAGTGTCACATATGATCGATTAGTACCAAACATGCCTTCAACACTCATTTCATCCATTTTATAGGATTTTGTTTGTACGAGTACAACCTAATTGAAATATATATATATATATATATATATATTAGTTCATTGATGAACATTCTCTAAAACAAACTTCAGATTGTGTCGCCATTTGAATTAATGCACGAGCACAAGCATCAGCATTTAAGTCTTGAAAAAAGATTACCAAACAACGCTAAAATTAGAAAATAATAATTATCATAATTAAATCATCGAGGGTATCTAGAGGGACTTTCAGATATCCTATGCAAAGTAGAGATGCGCAGGGTTACCCTACCCTGCAGGGTAGGGTGGGGTCAGGGTAAGCACCGGAAGGGTAGAACAGGGTCAGGGTATGCATTTGGTGGAGTGCAGTACAATATGATGCAAGTAAAAATCCAATAAATTAAAGTTGAGTCAGAAAAAGAAAGGAATCATGAATTGATCCAATCATAAATACTGCTCTACCAAAGAAAAAGCCAAAGAAAATGAGAAAGAATGATTATTTACAAGAAGGTGTAGTACTAGAATTTGCACTAGCAAGCCAAGATGATTCAAGTGAAGATGAAACTGAACGTTGTGCTAAAGCAAAATTAGTCATTAGTAACGAAGAATTTATATTACAATGATGGAAGCAGTGGAGTATGAATTATCCGACGCTAAGTGTTTTAGCAAGATCGTTACTAGGTACACCAGCTAGTTCATGCACAAGCGAAAGAATATTTAATGCCATTGAAAGAATCCTCGAAGAGCGACGCCAAAATTTAGATGACGATATTGTAGACGATATCTTGTTTATAAGAAATTTTAAACAGATTTTATTGTAATGTTTTGCAGATTACTTGTAATGAAATAAATGAATAATTTATGATACTTTAGTATTTCTTTCTTCAGTTCTAAAGATTTTGTAGGGTAAGGACAAGGAATATAAAAGTTTTACAGGGTGGGGTAGGGTCAGGGTAGAGGACCTACAGGGTAGGGTAGGATAAGGGTAAACGAAAACTCCTTTATCAGAGTACAGGGTAAGAGAAAACTTTACCCTGCACATCTCTAATGCAAAGTGAAATAGTTTATTAACATAAGAATTTCATGCAAGGTACTTCTCATAAAAACAGGAGTCATTCTAATTATGAACTCGAAACCTATAGTAGATCATAAAAAGAAACATCCTTCGGTCATGATTGACATATATTATGCTCCGAGTTACTCATTGTTTAACATGCATATTTGACAGATAAAATCAGATTTCAACAACAATTCAGATGTTTCTAATATAGAAAAACAAATTTTCGAAAAATCTGCTTTGTTTCCACTCGACATACATTTTATAACAAACTAAAAGCACAGCTTTTCCTGTTTTTTTCTGAATTATCTAATCAGAGTCAGTATTCAAAAATTTGCATTATAGTCGACATAAAAATACTTATTCTATTGATTTACTCTTAACCTTTCATTATTCTACCATAGACGAGTTGAGTGCATGTCAATTATAATTTGTCTTCGACAGCATTGACTGCAACGCATCGTTGTCGAAATTTTTTTAAGAAAAACATAACTTTAAAAACATGAATCGGTACAATTCACGTGGTGACATCGTAGGTGTCAATAGAATTAAATTAATTGGAAGATCATTCCGGAGCCGGAACTCGACAATAGACTTACATTGAAATAAAAATTATTTTTATTAGAGCAGTTTTCCATGTGAATACGTTTGAATCTATCTCGGATGAAACTTAACATTTCTGGTATGAGTGCATCTATTTGATTGATTTTTATAATTACCGAAAAAGAAAAAGATTCATTCACTGAGACTTTCATTAATACAAAAAGAATAAGTAAAGATTTCTATAAGAATGTTGACAGTGCCCGTTTTTTTTGGCTAAGCCCCATTATGAAATTATCTAAGGTCTTCTATGAGAAAGAAGAAGAAAAAAAATGAAAGATGACTATTATCTACTACTCGTAGATGGCGTCTAGAGAGAATGAAAAATAAAGCGTGTTAAAATGTATCATTTGTCAAGTGAATAGTTTATATGACTACTCGAATCTTGATTAGAAACTAGACAAATAACATGTCTCTATACAAGAATTCCGTGAGAAAAATTTACATAAAATATTCAACGAATTGAAAACTATGACAAGTGATGATGTTATTATGATAGATCGTTGCACTACGTCTCTTGTCAATCTTAGATGAATTTTTAGAAGAAAAAGAATAGTCTTTTGACAGTTTTCTCTATGTTACTAACAAGATTGGAAATTCGAGTCTTAATTAAAATAATTTCATCGGAATGAATCAGGAAATTCAAAATTCCATTCTCGCATGGGTCATAATTTATTTTCAATCTTTCATAAAGGTAATATGATCAATTCTATTATATTAATAATCAATAGAATTATTCGCTCATGAAGAATTTTCATAATCATAAATAACCAAGTCTTACCTCTTCATGTCGATCACGATATAACTGTCCGTACGTATAGGGTGTAACACTTGTATCATTGTCATCCTTGATATTTAAATGACTACATGATGGATCAACTGGCACTGGCAAATGTTGAAAAACACTCTCAGTCTATGATAATTAAAGAAACAAAATGATTTAGTTGTTTTTCTTCATTGAAAGTATAAATCACTTTATCAAGTAGTGAATAATTTTTTCCATCAGGAATCGATGTAAAATCATGAATATTACTCCAATTATTATTCCATGGACTAATATCAGCCGATTTATATTGCTCTATTAATAATATTCATAGAATTGAAAATATATTTTTGTTTTTGACAATAAATCTTACCAGCTAAATTATCATAATTTAATGTTAAACATCCAAATTTTAGATTGTGCGATGATTCAATGATTGGTTGACTTGCACATGATAAATAAACATGCGTGTCACGACAATCCCGAGTACGAAATTGTTGACATACAGTTGCTAATACACAATTAATTGAATCTCGAATGAAAATACTAAAAGAAATTGTTTAATCTTGCGTTCTATCTTTTGAAGACAACAAACGCCTTAGCTCACCTTCCGTGTACAGGACCAATGAATATGCAACAATTCGTACAATCATCAATTTGTACTTGACCAGTATGATCAAAAACGTAGACAGTACAATTCTATTTGATGATCAAGATTAAAGAGATTAGTTAAAACGGTTTCGCTTGAATTACTCACTTCACAATTTTGAACTAAAGAACAAAAAAAGAAGCAACATAGAGGGATTCATTTTTATCGTTGACTCACTTATGAATTGTTGCCCATTAACTGAGCCTGCCAATCGAAAGATTGTTTGGTCCTTTAGTTTATCGAGAATAAAATCTTCTTTTTTTATTGCTGCTCGATCAGCTCTTTCCCTAGAAAATTAAATCAAGAGTTTGATGCATACTAACTACAGAACAATCTATCACCATGAATAAGGTTGACGTGCTGGTGGCTGCTCTACAATATCACTACTAGCGGAAGAACCAAAGAAATACGAAAACAAGCAACCCATGTCTGACAAAGAATTTGTTGGGAGGGAAAAGAATTCTTTGCTCGTCTTCTTCCGCTTATTTATAACTTTATCAAGCTATTTATTTGTTCCATAGTTTACCAGCGCCAAATTCATTGCCTAAGCAACTTATTTCAATGCAGTATGCCGTACAGAAACAATCTACTCTTGTTTGCATTACCATGGAATTGAGATGAACAGAATTTTTCAACTAAGCATTCGAATATGTCACAGCAAGGAGCGGCTCTTCAAAATTATAACAATGAATTAGTCAAATGTTCGTATTTTACAATAAATTTTCTTTTTTATTCATCAGGCTACTGTTTGATTTTTTACAGGTATTGAAGATTTATGTGCCAAACGTGACGAATTACAACGTCAAATCTTAATCGAAGAAGAAGATAAACATAAACTTGAAAATGAAATTCGTATAGCAAGTGAAAAATTAGTTAAAATTAATGAAAACTTAGCGAAAAAAATCACTGCAAGAACAGAATTCGATCGAACAATAAGTGAAACAGAGGCAGCCTATATGAAAATTCTTGAAAGTTCACAAACACTACTTAGTGTAAGACATATTTGATGAATTTTAACTTCAAGCTATGTTTTGCTTACGTTTAGGTACTCAAACGAGAATCAACTTCACTTCGCACTAAAGTAGATGATTAGATTATCACAAAAAATTAGTTCTATGTGCCTGTAACTGAGTTTCTATGGAAGATGATATGAATGTTTTTTTTTCTTGACTTCATGTGTATAATGAAAATACAATTAATAAACACATTTCATAAAATATGAATAAAACGGATTTCCACCGTTTAACCAATTTCAACTTGTTGCTCCGCTACCGTTTATATGAAGAATTTTTCGATTGAATACTATACAATGGTTATCATCACTTTTTTCTTTATATTCCAAGGTTAATTAAATGATTTCGTATTAGTATTTTTCATTTGTTCAACAACGATTTTTGTACTATTGTTAATACTCATGTTATAAGGTATAAACAGTATTTTATCCATGCAGTTCTTTTTGTAATGTGCAAATAAAACGAAAAATAATATGTATCTGTTGAATATTGAAACATACTTCGCAGCAAGAGAACATGTGAAAAAGCAAATGAAAAGGTCGATACGCTAAATATCATCTCTTGGGTTAATTACTGTTCACAATAGGAAAAAAGAACGAACAGTATTTTTATGACACATGAAAAAAAAAGAAAAACTCTACTACCGATTTTCAAAGTGATCACTACCACGAAGTAGATCAAAAAATGTACATTTCACCAACCTAATAGAAGCACTTCTTTTATTATTTAAAACCATATAGCTACACGATGCAATTTTTAACTGAAATCATCAGTGATTTCATAAAGAATCCATTTGATAGTTTTTCTTTATGTTATATAATTACTTTCATACACATGTGAGCCCTTTGTTCGGTTATGTTTACTAAGGAACAGTTTACCTTTTCACAATCGATAATAACCGTTTGATTACATACAAAATATTTCTTTTATTTGACAAAAGAACGTTTGTTTTTCAATCTGATGATGCCGTTCTAAAATAGTTTGCTTCAGCAAATTAATGTGCGAAGAATGTAGAATGGCTGATAACAAGTCAGTAAGAAATATTCAGTTTTATTGTATCAAGTTATCTCATCAATCAGACAGATCAATACAGATACCAGTTTATCAAGAGCTCAATTTAAAATCTTAAGTAATAGCTCTTAGGAGAAAAAGTCAATATTTAGCGTACGTCTATTAGCATACAGACAAATAGCTATTGACAACATAAGCGACAGAATAATACCAATCGAGAATGTTGTCAAACGTCACTCTGAATAAATGAACTAATATACAATTCAAGATTTTCGATAATCATCATATTTTCTATATAATGAAATCAGTCTATTTGCGGCAATTATTTTTCTACAATAAAAATCTCTCTTATAGTAATTTACTCAAAATAGTTGGATTCCTGTTAAAAGAAAAATATGTTCATTGATTTCGTTCTAATGTTTAGTAACTCGATTAATTTAATAGCTCCTATTTCTTTTTCGGTTATGCATTCAGGCATCTCTGTAATTTTTCAAGAAGGAATTAACTACAACGGATTAAGGTAAATAAAAGAGAGAAGCTACAAACACACGAATTACATGGCCATAAGAAGAAAGAGAGAGAGAGAGAGAGAGAAAGACACAATATACGAGACTGCGAACAAACACATTATATGATGTACGCAAATTTAACAACTATATAAACATGAATTACAAGAAAAAAAAGTATTAATGTGTGTATACACATTATATAATCATACATGAATATTATTACTAACTACATCTAACATTCGTTTTTAATGTTTTATAAACACGTTCAAATAGTTCTTTATAATTAGTTGGTTCATAATAAGTATTTAATTGATGATCGCTTTCTAGTAGAACTTCATCGTATAATGATAGATCATGTTCCGGTGGTGAATAAATATTTAATAATACTGATTGAGCATTTTCATTAGAATACTTATCCAATAATTTTCGATAATTATTCAATTCATTTTGTAGAGAATCATTATCATCGCGATGTTGCCGTTCAAGATACGTGATATGATCTAATAGAGAACGTTTATCTTGTTCCGATTGACGAAGTTGATCATTTAATTTACCACATTCAGTTGTTAGTGATTTAATGCGTGATTTAAGTTTACTTAGATGTGATTGAAAAAGCGACGCAGATGACCCATCGAAGAGATTCGAAGATACGGAAGAATTTAACAATGGATTTGAATTACGCATTGAAATTAAACTAATTGAATTCGAACGTTGTCGTTTATTTGATATGCTCGTTGAGAAAGCTGGTGTTTGATAAGAGGATTTTGCTTGTTTTGAAATGAAATACGACGAAAATTGTTTTGCTCGAAATGTCGTATACTCAAGTTCAATATCAGAATATTGTTTGCGTGTTTTTTCGCATAGATCAAGTAATCTGCAAGTAATCAAATATGTAAATTTATCAAATTCAAGCAGAGAGAAACATTTCTCTATTCAATTGTCTCATGTTCTCTTTAGCTTCTTTTTTTAAAATTTGATGCGAAGAAAAATTCCCATTACTGATATTCTTAACAATACAGCAAATTGTCATTGTTTGTATAGACGTGTCTCTATAACCTAATTCACACAATAGTCTTATTAAGGATTGATGCGTATATTTTTGTATCTATTTGCATATCAATACGATCGCTATGATAAAATATTTTTTTTCTTTCAATTCTCTCTGGTTTTAGTACACAGCATGTAATCAATCAAATCTATCTCTAAGATCTACGGATTAGTTTAAGAATTTAACCAAATTTCAAGTTAGCTAACAGCACATATTAATTATTGTAAGAGAACTTACTCTTTGATGTGTTGTTGATTCTTTTCATTATCTCGACGTTGCGATGTGAGCTCTTGTTCAAGATCAAAATTAGCTGCATCAAGGATTTCTGTTTGTTTACATTTGGTGTCAAGTTGTTCTCGAGTTGAGAGAAATTTCGCATGTAATAACTTGAATAGAAGAGAATGTATTTTATTTTGTCGATTTTATTTTTCTTACTTTCATTTCACATTGTTTATCGTCAAGTTCTTTTTGCAGAACATTAATATAATTTTGTAAATCATGATTACGTTCAAGTAGATATCGACCAAGTTCAGCAGCTAATCGAAGATCTTTAAAGAAATTTATAATTTATTGAAGAAAAATCAATAGATATATAAAAATCGATAAACCTTTATCATAATCGCCAGGATTTGATGTTGTAAGTGAAGATGAAGAAGGAAGAGTATTGTTAAAATCAAGTTCTGCACCATCCATTACTGATAAGAACATTACAGACGCTTGTACATGTTGATTGACCTGAAATAGGTAGTGCTTTTGTGATAATGCCATTGATGAAGCCATGTGTATGTAAACTGTTCAATAAGTACAATCGTTTAGGCTTCAAAAAAGAATGAACACTTTGTATTCTTCTATTTCTTCTCGATAGGAATGAAGGTGGTGACTAATTAGAACGATGTAGGACAGTGACTATCGAGACATGCCCGAAGAAAAAGGGAGGAGAGTGAAAGTATTTCACGAGCAAACAATCGTATCGTCTTTATTCGTTTTCTTACCTGATTTTATATGTACAGGACTATACTGGATATAATGTGATGTGTTTTAGTTTGCTATGTCTATCAAACATATAGGCAAATATATACAGTGGTCCTCTCTCTCTCTCTCTCTGTTTCTCTCGACTACTTGTCATTATGTGAAAGAATATGTATGTTATTTCCATCAGAATGACAAAAATATTCATTGGTAGTAAGAGCAACGAAACGGATGAATATTAGATACACCTTGTCGTAATCACTATCATCTCGTATTATATGTGTAAACATGGCAGAAATACAAAGGACAGAAGAAAATGAAAGATAGGCTAAACAATCCCTCCTATCTATATCGCCGTTTACTTAGAGATTATACAGATCTAACAGGCACACGCATAAACAGCTGCGCATGTGCATGTAAGGTGAATCAAAAAGGTGTATATACTCAAACATTAGGTTTCATACAGACAAAACTGATCAATATCATCTTATTTTTTTCTCACCCTCATACGTACTCTCTCTCTCACTCACTCTCCCATTTTTCTTTTTACATAATAACTTTTACTGTGATTACTAGGGCTGCTTTTTTACTAATATACTCTAGTCAATGTGTGCGTTACTTTGAATTACAACATCATGATCAGTTGACCTCGAACATTGCATGTGATAAGACGAAGTTATATTTATTTTTATTGTAAGCCATTGCCTTCATCTCACTTTCTTCTTCTTCTTCTTCTTCTTCTTCTTCTTCGTTCTGTGCTCTTATACATTTGTAATTGATGAATTAATCGACATGGCTTTGTTATAAGATGTACTATGTCGTATACCTACAATATTATTTATAAATTTTTTCAATGTTGACTTTTAATTTTTTTTCACGTTGTTACTACGTAGATTTTATAAATAAATAAAAGTTCGTCTATGAATGATTCAAGAAAAGCGGAAGACAACATAAATCTTATTGATAAAAGTCAACTATTGATAATTAACTTCAATGAATTAATCCAACAATCGGAACATGAAGAAAAACACGCGTGCTCATAACTTTAATAAAATCAGTTAATTATTCTAGGCAAATATTTTTTATGTATAGACAATGCTAGTTAAGATTCACATACCCTTGCTACTTCGCGGTTTTGAATTTGTGTGTGTGTGTGCGGTTAAGAGATTTGTAATACTAAGTACAAATTAGTCAAGATACGCATTTTTCTTCATAGAAAAAGAGGAAGCAAAATGTCACTTATTCTTGTTTTTAGTATAATAATCAAATAAGTATTGCATTTTTTTTGCATATTCATATATTCTTGCATCGAGAACAGAAGAGCAAATATCTATTTTTTTTACATTAAGGGATCAGAGATGAATACTAATTCGCATGACATCAGATGAGTATTTGCTCGAACGCATCTATATATTACGATGCATACAAAATGTACCTTAAATGTATTTATATCTTATCTCAAACTGCATCTATGTTTCTTACATAGGAAACACATCGATCGAAGGCAACATGTAACGTTTCAAAAAATTTGACAGATATATCTACTATGATCATCATGAACAAGTTTCAATGACATGCAAGCATATATATATTTATATAATTATATAGGAAATATAAATAAGCAGAAATTTCAGACTGAATAATATTTTTATGATTCATTTTTTTTTTGGGTACTTACGTTGATCTTGTGCTGTCAAAAGGATTTACTTGGTGACGATACATTATTTACTTTGTCGTCGTATACTCATGGTCATAAAAGTATAGAATTTCATGTGGGATACTAGATTGAGAATATATTACTTTAACTGTAGAAGAATTTATTTCTAGATATAACTCATCGTGTTGCTACAGACAAATTTTCTTTAGCTATGTACAAATAATGTTCATAATGAATATTACGATGGAGAGAATGAAGGACAAAAGGTAAATTAATCTATCGATAATCTTATTTATTTTTTTTTTGTAATAATAGAGGTATTGATGACGGTTAATCATCAAGAGAAGAGCACTTTGGTACTATTTCAATATCGAGTCAAGGTTTTTAATTATCATCTAGTGTTAATTTACCTCCACGGATTACTAAAATTTAGAATCAGGGTCATATAGACAGTTATATTATTGCTATCACGTCTCGAATGAACACTTTAAGTTCGAATAATCAAAAGGTCCACTTCAATCAATGATTTATGGCCTTTAATGTGCGTCCCACTGATTTCAATTGATCTAAACAGCAGTTATTCTGTTATAAATATTCCCTACGACTCATGAAAGTGTCCTTGAAGTTTTGTAACCAGATGAATATTTTGCTACTGCAGTTTTTGTCTTCTAAGAGAGTGAATTAATCATGAAACCTTAAACACAAAAAGTTTATGAAGACTTTATATGACATTCGATCGTTCTGATGAAAGGATAAAAAAACTACTGACAGCATTAAAATATGTGTGAGTCATTGAATATCAGTGTTTGATACTACTATGCACTTAAATCCAATGAAATATATACCGATCACTTATAAATGCAGAATAATTAAAACGCCATCGAAAGATAAACCACCGCAAGTTATCATATAAGCATAGCCAATGAAAAATATTTATAAGAAAATTATGATTAAGATTTACAAAACCACTGAGAAAATAATCAAATTTCATCGATTGTTAATCTACTGAATCGTGTATACCAATGTGTTGCGGATTATTAGAAGAATCTAACAAGTGAATTATGCACGAAATTCTTCTTAGCATCGAGATTGTCCACTGAAGGGCAATGGTGCAAGTGAAGCTAAAAGAATAGTTTCATTAGAACTTCGTTATCAAGCTTCAATTAACTTTTATTTTAGAATATTTGCATCTAAAATCATTAGGTAAAATCTAAAATACATAAAAATAATTAATTAAAATTGAAAATAAATTGTCTTTTGTTTCGACAAGTCAATGAGCATGTTTCTCTGGAAGTCGATACGATAAATTGAGATATTTAAAAATAAATTCTTCTATCGGAGTATACCATGCTGTATTCATATTTCATTTTTTTAATTATTCCAAATTAAAACGATTCGATGAAGAAGAAAATTTGACAGCACCAATTGATGATTGCTCTCTGATATTATTCGCAAAGATGTTGCTACAAGTTTCTCGGCTAATATTCTTTCAGCACATTCACTATCAGTTAAGCCACAGCAAACAAAACATCGTTTGATAACCAAAAGCGCAAGGGGGAAAAGGCGGATTTAGGATTTTCAAAATCCCAGAAATTCCAAAATCCAAAAATCTAAAACTTGACCCACATCGTATAGAACGGTCCGTAAAAGGCCCTATACGACTAAAATCGGCAACCGTTACGATGGGTGTGGATGTGGGTGTGAGGGTGTATAAGTGTGTATGTGTGAGTAACGAGAAGAACTATGTTCACATCCCGCACCGAAACGAGATTTAGGATTATACCAACTCAAAATACGGGCAGAATTCAATTAGTGTGGAAAAATTTTCATTTACACTTGTGTCAGACTGACTGTTACGTCATTAATCGATAGAATTGACCATGCTGGGACAATAGAGTCATAAGAAAAGAGAATGTTTTTAATGATGCGGAACCCACATAATCGAGAAAAAAACATTTTTCTCTAATGGTCAAGTGTAAAAACATTTTTCCCATTGGATTTGACCAATTTTTTGCAGTAGCTTCTGCTGTTAAAAGAATACGCTCCATTGCATATTGGTACGTCTATCAATCATTACGTTGGAAACTGTTTTTACCCTGATGACTTTATAACACAATAGATTCGTAATCGAACATGAAAATTACCACTGAATGAAAAGCTATTGGATTTTTCTGATTGAGACTTCTTATAAGTCATGGATCATTCCCTCGTGATGAATGAAAGTTATCTCGGTAGTATTCTCAATGGTTAAAAGCATATATCGGAACATTAATAGTAATAATTGAGTACATGCAGCACACTAATACTTGTTCGGTGTAAACGTAAGGTAAAGAGGAATACTATATGGAAAGAAAGACGACATTATCATAATACTAAAAAATCTAGAGAATGTTAAAAATATCATCAACACAATTAACCTGTCTTCATTCTATTTTATTTTAGCTGATTACCAATTTGATACCTTCTCATAAGAATTCAGTTTGTTTGGGTATCGGAAATATTTACGATTCGATTTTCAATCGGTCTACGTTCTTTTATTTTATCAAATTTTTATTTTTCGTATGACGAACTAATGACTACTTGTTAGAGGTGAAATTAAATTAAGACCAATAAATACAAGCAATGAATAACTGAAGTACTTGGATATTTAGCTAGTATAATTTTATAGCGAGATGGATTTATCTGCGTAAGCTGCACAAAAGAAAACAACTGGAGAAGGAAAATATCATACTTTCAATCTTCATTCGAATGATATTATTGAAAAGCATTCTTCTTCAGCTTTTGGTACATTTCGCTGTGTTTGGAAATATATCGATCCTGTTGGATGCAGTTACAACAAATAATCTATCTATTGCTGGAAAATACGAAGCGCGTACTGGAAAAATAAAAATGAGGAGAAGAAACAGAATCAGCATTAACGACTAAATCGGAAGCGTATGATTCATATAGCTAACTATCGGAGAAAGTAGCTATCTAAAAGAAAAGAAAGACAAATATGGGTAAAATTCTTTTCCAAATCAATTTTTTCCAGAGAAATTCAGATAGCATCATTTTTAAACCTAATCAAACATTCTTTTATCAAATTTTCTGATGTATATGATATTTACATTCGAATATACACTAATAAATGAGAAATTCGGTGCGCTATTGGTGAACCATCGCTGATAATACTGATTCGCATGACATAGAAGAGTCAGTCACTGCGATAGTAGCTATCGTATGTTCTTCACAACTGTAGTATCCTCATCAACAAGATACATAGATACTTTGAATACGATTACTATTAATTATGTTACAAAACCGAACATAGAAATATAGCCTACTTGAATAACTTATATATCAATCGATCTGATAGTCTCGATTAATATTCAAGGCATTAGATAACTTTTATAACTGTATAGAAACAATAGTTGACCAGAATAATAAACTTGAGGGTGGATTCTATACGTATATCTTACAGTCAGACCACGATATCTACGCTCACCACTGTTTACTCATATTTTCGCCATTATCCTCGATGTATTGAAAGTGTTCTGCGCGTTTTCGTCGATTTTTCATAAAAATATAACAAATTTCGAGCAGTTCATTCAACCGTTTGATAATATGCATATTCAAGAAAGAATCACACATACGAATTAAATGATCTATTGTTTTCATAGAAAAAATAGTTAAATAGTTGATCTCTGTTTTAAACTATAGTTTATACACGATTAGACATAATAACTTTCTTTTGAATTATATATATATCTTTCGTTTAGTTTTCAAATGTTTATGATGCATTAGAAGTAATCTAGAATCTTATTTCGATGCTCTTTGAATTCGCAGTAAGATCAAAAGAAATATATATGTTAGAGTTTATTGTGTTAAAGCACATGTACGATGCAAATGCATGATCTGCATATTATCTAAGTGTCACATTTATTTACGATAGTACACATGCTCGTTCGAGAATAACTCTCTAGTGGAGCGAGGGAAGTCTAGTTCATATTGTATAAAACTTCATTAATCTCTGTTCACATTGATCTAGACCATCGTAGTGTTAGTGTATTTTTCGTTCCTTGATCTTCCTCGCCGTGTAGAGAATAAAACATGTAACTTGTGCTTTGGCTGTCACAGAAACGTAGAAGCGAGTGAACTTAACAAGTATAACCAGATTGAAATATATAGTTAGCAGCCAAACAGAACTACAATGCTAATACTCGAATGATTTTTATAGGGTTGAAGAATAATAATCCTTCATGCAATGCCCTTCAATTCCAGAATAGTCTTCAATGTGTGTTCATCACAATAATTCCAGAATCAAGATTAGCCTGACTACAATGAATGTCAGCATTAGAGATTGGAT